>CAJNIZ010002824.1:12917-25114 GCA_905231905.1 Symbiodinium pilosum | reverse complement strand
GGTTTAGGGTTTAGGGGGACCCTCCTCCTACCCTCTATTAGGGCCTAAGTACCCACTATTAGGGACCATATATCCCCAATTCATTAAGGGTACAAGGAAGGTCCTGGTTGTTTTTTCTCAGTTTATTGGGGTTTAGGATTCAGGTTTTAGTAGTGTGTACGGTTTAGGGCCTCAAGATGAAGGTTTAGGTTTTAGGGTTCAGGGCTTTGACGCAGTTTAGAATGTGCGCTTTAGGACCTCAAGATGAAGGTTTAGGTTTTAGGGTTTAGGGTTTTTACGCAGTTTAGAGCTTACGGTTTAGGGCCTCAAGTTCACAGGGGTAGGCTTTATAGCCCAGGCCTTTTTACTAAGTTGAATGTTTTGGTTTCAGGGGTGGTTGAGGGTTTTGGGTTCAGGGTTTTGGGCTTTGGGCTTAGGGCTACGGTGTATGGGATATTCAAATGCAAAATAAGTGTTCCTTTAAGGAGGATAGGGGGGGTATTCAGGGATTACACTTTAGAGTCTAGGGCTTCGAAATGGACAATGACATGGAAACTGGGGATTCATGAGGAGATACGGGGTTCAAGGTTTGGGTTTTGGAGGGCTCACGGTCCGGGCTGTTGGGCTTGTGGGTTTCGGCTTGCGGCTTTTGGGTTCAGGGCCTGCAGTTTTTTGGATTTGGGGTCTTGGGCCTGGGTGCAGGGCTTTTGGGGCAGGGTTTTAGGTTCGGGCTTTGGGTTTCGGATTGTTGGGTCTGTGCCTTCGCTTCGGATTCGCTGGGGATGATTTGCCGGGAGCAAGCTCAAAATTCAGTGGAGATGGAATGGTTGTGGCTGAAACTACTGGTGTCTTGATTCTGTTGCGCAAGTCATAGATCCTCATTAATTATTCCCCTCCTAGTGGTACCCGTGCCTTCAGCACCGTAGCACCCATGCTATGGAACATGTTTCGCACGCCTCTCTTTGTGGGAGGAGGGGGTGTGTTGGTGGGTCATGAGTTCAACCAGAATATGTCAAGAACAGTTCATGGTGGGTAGTTCAAAGTACCAGGTAGGTACCATCAGCTAATGCAATGGGGGGGCCATAAGGAAAAGTGTTTTGCAATAGAGTGCGAGGTCACACGCCGCTGTACTCAAAACCTTAAACCCTAAACCCTATGTCAAACAAACAACGAGCCATGAGGAAACCAGGGGTCATCGATAATTCTGCTTCCAAAGACCAGGCTCTATACCTCAAACACCGGGCCATGCACTCTAATCCCTCATGAAGTGACTGGGTGGTCCGTTATATAGGGGATATATAGGGATATACTGGGATAATGGAAAATAAAATGGAAACTACTATTTAGGGTTTAGGGTTTAGGGTAGACCCGTGATTAAGAACCCCCCTGCCATTAATGGGGATTATAATAGGGATCCGTGTACTAAGGCCCTTAAAAGGATGGTGTTTGTTAATCAGGGGTCTACATTAACTTTAAGCATGCTAGTTGGCGCTTAAGATTTATGAAGCAAGAACCCCGGGTTAGTGTGCTAAGCTATTCTTGGGACATTTGTGGAAGCCCGCACAGAGGATTTAGTTTCCAGATCCTCGAAGGGGTCCGGGTAGGATTTTGTTGTGGTTT
Source organism: Symbiodinium pilosum (assembly GCA_905231905.1). NCBI lineage: Eukaryota > Dinophyceae > Suessiales > Symbiodiniaceae > Symbiodinium > Symbiodinium pilosum. The sequence goes on along the minus strand of CAJNIZ010002824.1, from coordinate 23,515 downwards.
ACTGGTTTGGGGGTAGGGTTTAGGGTTTAGGGTTTAGGGTTTCGCGCCTGGAATAAGAGGCCACATGGTGAGGGTGGGTGCGTGGGTTAAGAATCTCATCACTCGAACCACAGGTCCAAAAGAAGGAGCCGGGTATATGCCTCTTGGAAGCCTACAATAACATTCCAAACTTGCAGCTCCTGAGCCTGAATCCAAGCGTGACGCACTTAAAACCCGAATGTAGTCCCCATAAACCATAAGAATCGAATGTTTGTGGTGCCCTTAAATCTATCCGAATAAACTGTGTGCTCAGGCGCTGATTCTTGTTTGCTGCTGGGCACTCGGGTACTTCCTCGTAGGCGTGAAGCAGGAGCAAATGTCATGGGAATCAGAACCTCCCTAAACCCTAAGCCCTAAACCCCTCAGGAACCACCTAGCATCGCAATAGAGCCAAATAGTCGCGAATAGGGCATTGGGGTGACTCTTCTCATTGAAACTTAAGACTGTCGAAAATGAAGCAGTAGTCAGGTATCATGGTAGGAGCGATGATGATAGTGATGTGTATAGATACACAACCAGAGGATAAGCAGCTAAAACACTGAGGTATTGGTAATTATCAGTCAAAGCTACTCATAATGACACACGTGTCAAAAGGGTCCAATCGTGTTCAGGTTCAGGTTTGGCACTGCAGGTGTACTTAGAGGCTCAATGGCTCTAAAGGTGTTGAGAAGCACGCCCACCCCAACCAGGGGATTCATAACCCAATGTATAGCCTACTTACATACTAAGTCCCTCGGGCCTAAATCCGTAAGCCCCCAATAATGATACAGTAGCTTCCATTTTGTTTTCCATTTTTTGCTAGCTCCCCTGTGCTTTCAGGTAGGAAGTATGGAAGCCAGGCTTTAGTCAGGGAATCGGGGATTTGCAGCACGATTTAGGTTTTGGGGTCTAGGTTTTAGGGTTTAGAGTCAGGAGCACACGGACTTTTGTATCATGAGAATACTTACTACCCCTCTTAGACCCCCCACCCCTCAGTGGCACCCCAGCCGTTCTGAGAAACGACTTGGCACTTACCAGGATGGCAATGACTTCTATATCAATAGATGACAGGGGCGAAACGAAGTATTCTCAGTATGGCACTCAGGGCCTTTTGCTGCTTACACTTACTTGCATACGGAGTCAACTGTTCAATGACGACCCTGACTCCTTAGCTTAGAATTTTAGCGCTGAGCCTACTTGTAGGGTCAGGGGGACTGACTCAGTAGGCCACTACTCATGTGGATGGGTCACTGTAAGACTTTTAAGCGCTTTCTGTGTATTTACGAAGTCCCTCCGTTGGCTCTTGAGGTGCCGAAACCCTCAACGCTCAACCCAAACCCTAACCGATAAGCTATACATGCCCAACTTTTTATAAGCCCTATAACCCAAATAGTAACCCTAATGACCCCCATTATTACCCTACTTACTAAGTCCCCCTAAACCCTAAACCCTAAAAGCCTGAACTTTTCAATCCTCAGTTGCTTGCATTGTGTACCTCATGGGCGCCCTCCGCTCCATTTTCCGGCCCTTCCTTTGGGCGGGGGCCCGTGTTCCAGCATTTCGAGGGCCATAGGGAGCTAGGGTTTCAAGATTTCATGGTTGCGGGTTTTCGGCTTCAGGGTTTCAGGAGTTCAGGATTGGGGGCTGAGGGCCGCAAGAACAATTTAAAGCCTAAACCCTAAACCCTAATTCCTAACCCTAAACCCTAATTCCTAACGCTAAACCCCAAACCCTAAACCCTAAACCCCAAACCCCAAACCCTAAACCCTAAACCGCAAACCCTAAACCCTAAACCCTAAACCCTAAACCCTAATTCCTTTCGGCCAGAACCAACCTTCCCCCCACCCTCATCACGAGCATTCCCATGGCTATATGAGCTAGGTTTAGGGTTTAGGGTTTAGGGTTTAGGGTGCTTCAAGGGGGTTATATAAGAGATTATACAGGGTTAAAGGGGGTTGTATAGGGGATTCTGCAGGGTTTAGGGTTTAGGGTCTAAACTCCTTAAAGGGGGTTATATAAGGGATTATACAAAGTTTAGGGTTTTTGGTCTAAATTCCCTAAAGGGGGTTATATAGGGGATTATACAAGGTTTAGAGTTCAGGGTTGAAGCTCTTAAAGGGGCCTTTATATAGTCGATTCTATAGGGAATTATTATGGGGTTTATTAAGGAGGATGCTAGGAGGTTGGACTATGGCTATGTGGTCTTATCATATTGGGAATGTTTATCGTTATCGGGGCTGAAAGGTATGGTGTCTAGGGTTGGTAAGGGTGAAGGGAACAATCTTTGCTCTTGATTAGTGAGGGTGCTCCCCCACAGATTAATGGCCTCAGGCCCATTGTATTAGGAATCCCATGCGGTTATAATGGTTTTGAATAGGGTTTAATGTGTCTTGAGTGGATGGTGAATTGTTGTTCATTAAGGTGATTTGCTTTAACTATAGGGGGAATGCCTCCGCCTTCATAATTCTCTTTGGCACTTAGTGTGGCCCGGCAAAATCTTTAATCCCGCTTTATGAAGAGCCTGGATTAGGGTTTGAGGCGTAGGATTTGTGGTAGGGAAGAGTAGGGTTATATGGGTAGTTCCCAAACTTAGGGTCCCATTTTGATACCCCTAAATATTAGGTGCCGCAACATAATCTACAGCTAACAGGGGCCCATTATATTGAGAATAACCCATGTGTACCCCACTGCATACGGTCAAACTTGTTGTAGGTGTACTTACTGCACTGCCAACTCCAGCTATAAACACCATGCTGGGATCTCTGCAATCGGACAGTCTTCCAAACTCGGGGGTCAATTTTGTGCGAAGAAAACTCCACGTAATGTACACGCACAAATACATATATACATATGTTCATATATTTTCCGCATGTACGCGCATAAATGGAATGGAAACTTGGATGGCGTACGAGTGTAGGGTTTAGAGACTAGTTGGGCAAAGTACGAAACGCGCGTGTTATCCATAATAGCAACACTCGATTCAGGATATTACTTAACTACACCCTAGATTTTTCCGTACATAGAATTCCGAAAAACCTTGTATATGAAGCACGCATCCATTCAATTTTCCGTTTTTTTTTCTCCATGTGTTTGGCCATCTGTACCCTAAGCCCTAACCTCGGAAGCCTACAGAAGCGCTCACAAAGAGGATTTGAGTTCTGCCTACCTAGTTGCCGATTAGTGCCTAGCACTCCACTGGTTTCTAGCGACCTTACCCGACCTCACCCTAAATGGCGGTTTATATAGGGAATAGTACCACAATGGCCTTAAATTGGGAATTGAAATCAAGGCTTCATCTCTGAAGATTTGGTGGAATCTCTGTCTTGTAAAGATGTCTCTGTCAATTTTTTGTGGGCATGAATTCTTGAGTAATTACGGGATTAGGGGATTTAGGGTTTTAGGGTTCATGATTTTGCTGGGGTCATGCGCCTTCTTGCGCGCTTTTTTTCTCTCTGCCAGTTTCGGGCGAGCTCCATGTACTTGAAATCAGATTGAAATAAAGTAGATGGAGCTAAGGTAGCAAGGCTGTTCTGCCAGATTTCCGGTTGTCCCGAAACTCTAAAGCGACCCTGTGAGTATATTCGGTCTTTATGAGAGGTACGGAAAGCAACATCGTGCGTGGGTTCAGGGTTTTCTAAAACATTGCCAATATGATATACGGGTTTTATGCTGGACCCTGAACCTTAGGGTCCCGTACGAATAGTAGATAAGAACATGGAAGCTACTATTTAGGGTGAGGTTTGAGTACTGGGTGAAGGAAACTTTGCTCAGCAGGTTCTGCTAGTTTAGGGTTTAGGTTTGAGGTTTAGGGTTTAGGGTTGAGGTTTAGGGTTTAGGGTTGCAGTTGACAGCTGAGGGTATTTGGCTTGTCTCCAGACAGCATGATCAGGGATACGGAAGCAGCACAAATAGTATGATGCTTCTATTGGCAGTAGTACGCATTGGTTCTATGTAGCTGTGCAGTGGTCAGCAGACAGGCATACGTCGGGGTACTGTAGCTCTGAACACGGCCTGAAAGATTTTGTGTTAGGTCCTTTTGGTGAGGGTACTGTTCCATATCGTCCTAGAGTATCCTAAAGTAGTTATAGGGGGACTCTGCTAAGCTAGATTTGTGAAGAAGGCTGCTACAGGCTGTTTCCAAAAGGTTCTGTCCAGAAACCGTTGAGCCCAAGTATTTCACACTATCCAGCACTGGAACCTGTCTGCAATCCTTGCGATTTGTGTTTGGGGAGAGAAAAGAGTTCCATCTTGGTACAGTTGAGGGCCATCCCATGATGTGATGCTTGTCCCTCAAATTCTCAGGATGTGTTGAAATTGCAAGTGCAAGTTGCCAGTGTCGTGCGCAATGTATCGTCTGCATATTCCAGGTCGAAGCTGGGGATTCCCGTAGATGAGGTATCAAGAGCAACCTTAAAACCTATCTTGGACAACGATGGAAAACGTTGTGATAGACAGGTAAGGGTTTAAGGGCCATCCCTGATATCCCTCCTCTAACTTCCATCCCGTGCATTCCGCTAACTGTAAAGTAAAGATCGGGCAATCATACAGGCAGGAGATGGCTTTAGGAATGTTTCGTGACGCGACGGGTCCGTTCCAGATCGAGGAAAAAGCCTTCGAAGGCCTCCCGTTCATTTGCATGGTAGCCCTTTCCATTGCCGCCGATGTGTGAACACAGGGTGTGTTTATTGTTATTGTCAGACGGAGCCCATCTTGCGTTGGCTTGAGTTGAATGAAATGGCCAATGTAATGCAAGGTCGGTGTCTGGTTCCTTGCCGTTGTAGATACTACTGCATTATAGGAGCTATAGTCTAAACGCCTAATATCCCCCTGAATATCGCCCGTAGTATTCCCCGGTAAAATTCCTTATATAACCCCTTTTCAGGAGTTTAGACTATAGCTCATAATGTTCTTTCATGTTCCAGCAACAGAAATTCGGGTTCCTATTCAAACTAGTGCTCTTTGGGAATGATATCTGGACACGAGGCTTTTGGAAAACTTGAATTTTTGGGTTTAGGGTTTCGCCACGTCCTCAAATTTCACGTTAAAAATTCTGCATTTGCCAATTGTGGCCCGCTAACTCCTTCGGCTTCTGGGATGCTAGCATAGTGCCCTACAGTGAATCTCGACCGTAAGCGTTAACTTTGAATCATGTGTGAGCCCTATGCATGTCTTAGTTGGGAAGCAAGCCTGGCCTATGTATTTCCAAGGAAAGATGGCAGGTTTCCAAAAGGAAGGGTGCATGTAGTGAAGGTCCTCATCATAAGGATTAGAAAATTTGGGGGTGTATATTGTGACACCCCTATCTTGGGAAATTATAAGATGGAGTCTGAACAGGGCACCTTTGTGGGTTGCTTTTCTTTAGAAGTGAAATTTATGGGTTTCCACATTTGCTTTTGGGGGTAAGCTCTGGGTCCAAAATTATACGAACACGCCCCCCGAAGAGGAGGACCATGACGTCGCAAAATGCCGAGTACGGCATGATTCGGACAAGTCGTTCTGAAGGCGATAATTTTGGATGGTCTGAATCCGTACTTGCCTTAAGCTTAATGAGCCCCAAAACCCTCAAGTTGACACCCAACGTGTTAAGCTTAACATCTTGCAACCTTGACTTAGAATTGCTGCTTCATCCGCAGTCCTCCTCAAGGGAACTGTATGAAAAAAAACATTTGCTTCTATAAAAATCATAGGAGGCTGAGGGCAGACTCCTGAATGATTAGAAGAGATTTTCGGGTTTGCGTTCATCATCAGTGTATGGTCTTTCGTCACAATTGTGGTCCATTTTGGGGTCCCTTATGTAGTAAAGCCTCTGATATTTAGGGTATCCCGAAATGGGACCTTAATTTCAACAACCTACCATATAGTTACAGCATAATTTGGGCCAAGGCCGGTTTCGCCAGAAGGTTTGTAGGCATTATTGCATATTCGCAATCTGGTTATTGACCACAAAACCCATTGTTTGAATCTGATATTCTATCAAGCCCAAACCTTTAAAAAGAGATCACTTGGCTGTGATGCAAGACCCAAGGCTTATGCGGTTTAGGGTGCTGGGGCTTGCTGGTTCGCAATAGGGTTTATGAGGTTTCCGGACTATTTTCATTTTACGTTTCTTCATAGCTTTTAAATGCTGATCGCCTCAGGCGAGTCTTTGTAGCGGGATCCTAGTTTCGGGGTATATGAATGACCCAAAGCGAGAGAACCCCACCAATGTTATTAATTATAAGCACTATCGCGCACCCGTCTCGGCTGGCGGGGCGCGGAGCACACGAATAGGTGATGGCATGTAATTGACACGTGCGGTTCAGGGTCGAGGGAAAAATGGAGGCAAGCCTCACTTCAGACGTGCTTGTTGCATGCTTGTTCCAACATTCATGGAGGGGGTTGGCTGGGCTTAGTCCATCAGCCTTTAGTGAGGGAGTTCGCAAGCTTCGAAAGCCGCAGCCGTAGAACCGGCCTGGGCTGCGTCCCAGGGTCGGAAACTGTAAGTCCCCAAATGCCTTAGCCCCAACCCTAAACCCTAAACCTTAAGCCCTAAACCGTAAACCCTAAACCATGTGCTTTAAATTTGACTACCAGGCCCTCTTCCTGGTTATGGTGTTGGGGCCAGCCGTGCTCCATCCTCAGAAGTACGCTTGGGCAACGGTTTTGGGGGCTTCGTTTAAAGGTCCTTAGGAGCTTTAGGCTTAGGATCCTTCAGCACCACAACCCCAAAACCCCCAAATCCCAAATAGTTTAGGGTTTAGGGTTTAGGGTTTGGGTCTTCTTCCAAGAGCATTCTACAGACAAGCTTTCGCCGAAAGGATCGTTTTGAGAACTGAGGTCCCGCAATGGCAACCCTCGACCCCGAACCCTAGACCCTAAACCCCAAACCTTAAACCTTAAATCCTAAACCCTACCCAGCTCTACACGTTGGGCCCCTCAACCCAGTGTTGAGGGTTTCGGCTTAAACAAAAGCTGGCAAAGCCAAGCGAGAAACCCTGACCTCAAGATCTGAACCCCAGCCCCACCATGCCTGTTTTAATCCCTACGACTAGGGTTAGGGTTCAGGTTTAGGGTTTAGGATGTAGGGTTTAGGGCCAACCCAGCTACCATTACATGTGCCTTTGTTTGATTTCTTTATCCCCATATGGGGAGTTCCCAAAATTCAAGTCCCATTTTGGTGCGCCTAAATATTAGGTGCTGTAATATAATCTGTCTCCACAAGGGGCCCATAGTTTTAAGAACAACCCATATATCCCAGTATCTGACTAAAACCCTCTGTCCCCATACACCCCAGTATATACATACAAACTCCCTTAAACCTTACAATCTCAACCCCCCAAGCCCTCAACCTCAAACTTTAAACTTTAAACCCTAAATCCTAAACCCCTTACCCTTAAACTAAACCCTAAGAAGGTCCTGGGTGGAGAGTCTACTCCTCTGCCTGGGCCGGGGGCTGCGCCTCACTCGGAAGCCTGGGACAATGCGGCTTTTGAATTCAGGGGTTTAGGGTTTAGGGTAGGGTTTTGGGGTTCAGGATTTAAGGGTTTGGGGTTTTAGGCTTTGGCTTTTTGAGTTTCGGGCGTTTTTGGAATTTTTTTGGGGCCGAAGGCTTACAGTGTTTTAGGGGGTTTCGGTGGTTTGCTTAGGGTCGAGATGGGTTCCGACCCCTAAACCCTGAACCCGATACCCAAACCCCAAACCCCCAAAACCCTGAGCCTTTAAATTCTTAAATCCCTGAACCCGAAATGCTCTAGACCCTAACTCGGAAAGTGTAGGTCTTCAAGCTTGTGGCCTGGGGTAGTTGTCCAAAATACCTTTACCAAAAGGGTTTGGGGTTTAGGGTTTACGGAGTAGGGATTAGGGTTTAGGCGTTTAGGGCTTGGTGCTTAGGGTTCAAAATGCCAGTCCCCGAAATGGCCATAATGTAGGTTCCCTGTTGGGTTAGGATCCCCTTTTAAGGAAGTGTATTCCCAATGTTCCCTTCCTTACAAGGACCTCGAGAACAAGCCCCCATAGAGCGAGGTGTATGGAAGTTGTCAGTCCCTAAATCTTAAACCCTGAACAATAGACCCTAAACCCTAAAACCATGTGGATCTTCAAGTTAAGGTCTTTCGGACAGGCAGTTGCCTATGGGGTTTAGACCCTAGGGTGTAGGGTCTAAGTTTTAGGGTTTACAATTTAGGGTGCTGGGTTAAGGATTCAGGGTTAAAGTTTTAGGATTAAAGGTTTAGTGTTTAAGTTCAGGGTTCGTGGACAATAAGTGGAAAATGATGTGAAAGCTGGGGTTGTCTAGGCTGTTTATGAAATATGGTTTTCAATATGATGGTCCTAGATTCTTTGCGTGATTTTTGCAGAGGGTACCTCAAGCAGACCTCGACAAAGATGATTTGTTCAGGTTTTACGGTGGCTTCCAAAGTTAGGGTGCCATTCAGTGTCCCAAGTATACCCTAAACCCTAGACTCTCAACCACAAATCCTCAACCCTAAGCCCTAAACCCTAAACCCTAAGCCCCAAACCCTAAACTCAAAGACCTAAACCCTAAGCCCTCAACCCCAAACCCGAAATCCTAAAGCCCAAACGCTAAAGAGGCACAGAAATTCAGAGTTGGCCCTGCCGGGTGCCGTGAGATAGAAATCGCCCAGGCATATCATAGGTTCAAAGTTTAGGAAATAGGGTTTAGGACCCTAAACTCTAAACCCTAAACCCTAAACCCTAGGAAATAGGGTTTAGGGTTTAAGACTTGGGCTGTCGGGGCTAGGCTGTAGGATTTAAGGTTTAGGGTTTAGGGTTTAGGATTTAGGGTTTAGGGTTTAGGATTTAGAGTTAGGGTTTAGCATGTGGGGTTTGGGCTTACCAGTTAAGGGTCTCAACGATCTCAACCGCCTGCTGCATCCAAGCTTTATCTCCCAATTTCACCTTGTCACGTGGCAAGGCAAGACTAGCCAAAATCTTAACAACCAAACCCCAAACCCCAAGACCCTAATCCGAAATCATAATTTCCACAAAAAAAGCCCTACTCTTTAAAGCCTTTGACCCCACCCTAAACCCCAAGGCCCAACCCTGAACCCCCCCAGACCCTAAGTACACAAATGCGGATCAAACTGTTGATGGAGCAAATCTTGCACCACCTTAGGTCCCTAAAGGTCCTAGGAATTACAGTAGTTTAGGGCCAAGATTTCATAGACCCTAAAGCCTAAACCCTACCCCTAGGTGGTGCAAGATTTCATCCATCAACAGTAGGTGCCGGTGTGGAGCCGCAACTGGGAATGCTGCGCCGGTCTTAGGAGTCGCCTGAGTTCGGAAGCTTCAAATGAGTAGTATTTCATTTGGAGATACTCTGGTACCCAATATAGAGTAAGATTCTATCCTCCTTTCGGGGTATAGTATTTTATATAAGGAATATTATCTTACTAGGTTCAACCACAAAAAAACACTACTCAAACAGGGCTTAGGGCATGCCCCAGATGATTACATACATACATACATACATACATACATACATACATACATATATATATTAATATGTATAGGGTGGTTCCCTGGGTTTGCGGTATAGTGCTAGAAATGTGTGGAAATGCATGAAACCCTAAAAGGCTAAGCTTTTGCGGTTCAAGTTTCCAGGTCTGGTAGTCATTTTACCAGCTTGTGGAAGATTGCAGTTTTATGGCACCAGCCAGATATTAGTTTATGGTTTAGGGTTTAAGGTTGAGGGATGAGCCTCTAATCCGAAAAATAATCGTCCCAACAAATCTCATGGCATACTTGCAGTCCTCTGTCATGCCTCCTTCCATGCTCATGACTCCCTAAACCCGGAACCCTGAACCCTAAACCCTAAATCCTAAACTGCCCTCCCATCAACTTGTCAGTTCACAATCCATAGGTTTTGGAGCCCCTAAGTGCCAGACCTTGATTGCACTGTAAACGCTGAATCGCAGGCCTCGATCGGAAACTCGAAGCTCTAAACCCTAAAGCCCCCAAAGTCTAAACTCCCAGCCCTTGAACCTTAATCCTCAAAACTGTTCCAGCTTACATTCCCATTACACACCTTATACAGCCCTGCAAGCCCAAGCTTTAATTAGGGGCGCATAGTTAGGACCAGGGGCCCCGTGAGAGGCCTTATGGCTATAGGTTTTAAAGTTTAGGGTTCGCTTTCCATTTCCTTGTCCGCTTGATTTCTCATGATTGGGATATCCTAAACCCTGACCAAGGCGCCCATGTACCTAAACCCTAAACCCTATATAAACCCCACTGCAACACACACTGCATGACCCCAAGCCCTACACCCTAAAGCCTAAACCTGTTGAGGTTTGTTGGACACTGAGATGTCTCGCTTGCTCTCAGCGGTTGGAGTCTCGGAAGTTTGTATGGGGCTGGTTTAAGAATTTCATATAGGGCATCAGCAATTACCCATATTATGGTTCCAGATTCCATATATTTACAGTATATGGTACCTCAAATGGACTTCACAATGATATTGGTAATTGTAAACGCTAGCGCGCGCCCGCCTCGGCTGGCCGGGCTTCCCACTGTAGGAACATGTAATTATAGATATACAGGTATTTAAGTTAGGTATATGGATACAGTCATATGCCTAATACATA
>CAJNIZ010002824.1:0-12817 GCA_905231905.1 Symbiodinium pilosum | reverse complement strand
TCTAAATGCATATTGGGGTCTAGCCACAGAACGGTAGCTAAAACTCCTCGTATCTCGCAAAAGTGCTCTTGTCATAATCCACCGCAAATCCCAATTACGTGTACCCAAAACGCGAAACCCATCATTGTATATATTGTAAGCCATACGATGCATGTCGGGTTTTCCAGTCGCTTCCAGGCCGTCTAGAGGGCCTCCAGGAGCCTCCAGGGGCCTCCAGGGGCCTCCAGGGCAATCCAGGGGGCTCCAGCTCCAGGGGGCCCTGGGGCCTGCGGAAAGCCCCAAAAAACCAAACCCAAACATGTTTTGAACGAAAAATGCGCCCGCCGCGTACCGCCAAAGCAGCGAGGCTGAAATTTCACGCGGGATGGTCAGGCTGGACTAGGCCACCCACCATGGCGGGGGGGCCCAGGCTGAGGTCTGCAAGGGGGAGTAGAGGGGGTTTTGAAAGGGATCTGAACGTGGATGCCTCGGCGAATTATTTAGGCCCCCGTAGTAGGGTTTAGATCAGTTGAGTTCAGGGTTTAAGGTTGATGGTTTATTTCGCAGGGTTCAGAGCTAGGGTTTTAGGGTTTAAGAGTTAGGGGTGTAGGGGTTTAGGGTTTAGGGTTTAGGGTTTAGGGGCAATGTCATACTTTCCTTGTGATTTCTTTTTGGTAAAGTATTCTTTACAATTGATGCTTTACACCTTTATAAGCTCTCTTGCAAGGGGTTTGGTTCAACGTCCAAAGACTTTAAGCCCTAAACCCTAAACTATTTATCTTTTACGAAGCACCTGAAGCCCGACGCTTGAAAGTTTGGAGAAAAAATCTCTCAGTTTTTCTAAAATACTGTCTAGGGCTGAGGGTCTTAAGGTCTAGGGGTTTAGGCTGTAGGATTTCACGTTCAGAACAGGCCCAAGACCATTCTCAATACTTGGACCCAGAAAAATAGGCAACATCATGGTTGAAAATCTGCAAGTCGTGACCTTTGGGCCCTAAACCCTTCCCTAAATCCTGTTGCAATCTTCCTAGGGCTCTCAAGGCCTTCTGATTTTGAGATAATTTGAGCCAAGGGCCCATATCCACTTTGAACTGACCTTAGATCCTAAATCCTAAGTCCTAGGCAGATAAGGTTTGGGGTTTAGGGCTTAGGATTCAGGGTTTAGGTTTTAGGTTCAGAGATATTTTAATGCACGTATTTAACCTTACAGCAACTACTACAAACTTCTTCTGAATATACCTTTCTAGCTGTGAAAGGTGAACCCTGAGCGCAATAGTGTAAAAGCTGGGATGATCCAGGATATTTCTAAACCCTAGACCTAAACCCTTCTCATCATTGTGCTTAAAGCATACCTAACCCCCAAGACACCGTTCCACGAATTCAGGCCCCCGTTTGATCCGACACCTTCAGCTGGAATGCCTCAAGCCCGAAAACCTAAACCCTCAAGACCAGAAGGAATTAGCAGTTGTATAGGGTAAGGCAGCAAACGCGCACAGCTCCGTACAACACGACTAGGTATAGGGATTTTGGTAGTTTGCCAAAATAAGGGACTTCAATCGAGACCTCGAAATATTACAATCCTTATTGTAGGGACCCCTACCTAGGAACCCCTAATTTTGGGAAACCCCTAAACCCTAACCCCCATATATCCCTATATAGCCCTTCTAAACTCCTGAATTTAGGGAGTTAGGTTCTTGGGTCCAGGCGTAGGCAGATAGAGCCATGGAGCCCTCCACCCTCAACCCACTCCAAACCCTAAGCCCTAAACCCTAAACCCTAAACGGCAATCGAGGAGCTGATCGTGGAGTATGTGGGCATGTGGCGACGGAGGCGAACGGCAACCCAGAACAGGAAGATGAAGGGATGACTGGGGTCTGCTGCGCCAACCAAGACGGACCGGGGCCAAGTCGCCGACGGAGAGAAATCCCCACTGTGCCGGACATCGAGGCTGGTACCTGCACCAGTGGAAGCTCTCATCCTGGAGCAGCTAATGGAGGAGGAGACCAAGCACACCCCGACTCAGAAGGAGGAGCTGACGTCACATGCCTCATGCAGAGGAGAAAAAGAGGAAGATCGCCGTCACCCAGGAGAAGAAGAAGCAGCAGGCCGGCACCAACGGAAGAGGAAAGGCGGCAAAGGGAAACCAACCGAGCAAGATGGCTGCGAAGGGAGAGCAGCAGACCGTCGAGGGCGCCCACCGTGGTGGCTACAAGCTCGACGCGGACATTCCCCAGGGCGCCGTGGAAGAGGAATGAAGGGACAAGGGCGAGGGGTGATCGGGAAGGAGAAGGTGAAGAGTGCACTGGAGAAAGGGCAATGAGCTCGCGAAGCCCAGCAGTGCCGGGCCTGGAGGAGTTTGACCCGAACGTGAGATGGTGGAGCAATCTCACGGGTCTTACGGACTCTTTCAACGACTCCGAAGGCCAAAGCCTGCTGGGCCCCGAAACCACGAGGACGTTGATAGCAAACCTACAGGGGCTTTCTGATGATGACAGGTCCAGGGTTACTACTTCTCTCCTTGCCTTCGTGGGCCTCTTCATAGCAGAGCTTCTCAAGATCATCAACGACGCAGAAACCGGGGAACGGGTAGTGCTTCTGCAGAGCTGGCTGGCACCCCCGCAGAGCGATGTCACGCAGCTGATGCAGAGGAACTTGGAAGTTGGGCCAGGTAACTTCGCCAGGTTGCTGGTGGAGCTGCAACAGGACATGGAGGGCATGGACAAGACCCGGGCGGCGACCCTGGCGAAGGCAGTAGGCAACAAGCTCAACGACCTGGAAGGCATGGAGGGAGACGACCTGACGGCCAGGAGAACCAAGGACCGCAGGGACAGAATGAGGGCCCTCTTGGTTGCATACGAGGGAATCGAACAGGCCATGGAGAGTGCCCCGCCCCCGGATGTGCAGCCGACTTGGAGCAAGCTGTGTCCGTTCATTGCACAGGTTGATCGTGGCAATGGTAGACAGGTGGAAAGGGCCTCAGGGTCGGGAGACGCTGCGGGAGCGCTGGACAGCGAGGATGAGCGGGAAGGCATCCTGGTCAAGCGTGAGCTGGAGGAAGAGTGGGCGCCTGCAACCAAGGAGGAAGCTGAAGAACTGAGAAGGCATGACCGGCAACTCAGAGAAGAAGAGGAGAGCCAACACGGGGTGGAGGCATTCGCCCGCTTCGAGGCTGCACGAGCTCAAGAGTGGGAAGACTGGGTTATGCACACAGAGTTGCAACCCAGCCCGCGGCCGCCTCCCACCAAGCGAGTTCGAGCCAGGGTGGTCATGGGCACGACCCGAGGTGACACGCTCGCAGAGCAGACGTTGGAAGGCGACATCGCGGAGACAGACAGGGTCATGCTCACGTTCTCCATTGAAGAAAGCCTCAGCTCAGGCAGCAAACCGGGGCAGGGATCGCTGGCGGCGCCATCAACGCCCTCTACAGTGCAGATGACGTCCACCCAAATCGAGAAACAGCTCCTGCAGGTGAAGGGTGCGGAGAATGAGGAGACGGACCTGGACAACTTCCTGCACACCGCTGAGGGCAAAGAGGTGTACTGTGGCTGGTTGGAGGGAAGGGTCAAGGACGAGGAAGTGAGGGATAAATGGGGGGACCACGTTCTCAAGGTGACGAAGGCCATCGAAGATGACTCGCAGGCGCTCAACACGCAGAAAGACTGCGCCAAGTACCAGGACAGACCGCTTCAGAGCACGGCAGAGCAGAGGGGTTCCAGTTCAGAGCCGGGCATGGAAGGGCTGAGCCAGGAAGAGCGAAGAACAAAGAGGACCAGAGAAGGGGCGATTGCCAGCACCGTGGGCTACGTGGCGCCCTTTGATGAGGTCAACACCGAGGGCGAGGTCCTGATTGGGGAGGGCACGGACCTGAGGGAAGAGGGGGACGAGCCAGAGCTGGAAGCGGGCATGGATGTGGAGGAAATGGACGACATCCAGCTGATGCAGACCGCTAACTACGTGCGAGAGAAGGGAAGCTGGGATCAAGGCCAGGAAACTGAGTGCCAAGACACGGAGGTTGCCAGCTTCATGCAAAAGGGTGCGGCCGGCAAGTTCGAGATTAGGGTTTAGGAGCTTTTGCAACAGTTGGATGGCATGCCCAGAGCCAAAGCGGCGCGACTGGCCTACTTCCTGAAGCAGATGCTGCGAGATCAGCAAAGACGTGCTCCACATCTCCGGCACCCGGTGATCCTCAGCAGAGTTGAGAGCCTCCAGGCCCTCGTGTCCGTGTTTCTGGAACAGGAAGAGCAGCTCAGGGGCGATGAACAGGACTGGTGCCTGAAGCAGTGGCAGGAGCTGGTGCCGTACTTGGAGGGGGGAAAGGACGGGGCGGACACCAATGCGACGGCGAGGCCCAGCTCATCTCACATGGAACCCATCGAGGTGATCGACAGCCAGGATCGCAACATGGAAAACGGCAGCAACAAGCAGGTAGTCAAGGCCGAGGATGGAAGCTTGCGCGAACTCACGGAAGAGGAGATGGACACGATCGTGCAGAACGAAGCCATCGAGGAGTACGCGGCCGAGCTGCTACGTGAGGAAGAAGAACGCCTCCAGGAAGAGTTCACCAGCCAAGACCTGAGGCAATGGGAGGACTGGGCAGCCAGGCAAGAAAGAGCTGGACCTGGAGTCAAACGGGCCAGGGTGCAGGTACTGGTTCAGGGGGAAGGAGGCAGGATAGTCAAATGCGAGAACTGGCTGGTCGGAGTGCGGGATGGAGAATACTTGGCATACAGCGTCAAGGTCTGCAAGACGGATGAGCAGGAGCATGAAGAAGGTGTCGTCGACGACACGGCCGGCTTCTCTGGGGACGTGGGGCCGACACAAGTGGATGGTCCTGTGGAAGAAGCCCCGCCAGAGACTGGGGAGCAGGAAGTGATGGACGAGCGTGCGGGCAGCACCATGCCCGTGACAGGACTAGAGGCGCCGGAGATGTGGCCGGAGACTGACATGTCCAGAGGGCCGGAGCTTGCTGTGGAGGCCTTCGGCAAGCGCGAGGACGCTGAGCGCATATACCTGGCGTGGCTACGTGGTGCCATCACTGACGGCTTGGTGGGACGGACGTATGGCTACAGCATCCTTGGCAGTTTCTACGGGCGCAGGGACTGGGAGAGCGGCGTGTTCGAGACGGTGACCGGCCATCAGAATGACCAGGGCCTCGGAGGGGAGGAAGCAAGTAGTGCCGTGTTGGGAGAGGGTCCAGGGCTGGAAGCGAGTGGCGTGGAAGAGAACGAGTCTGGGGTTGTGGACAATGCTGGCGCTGGCGGCGGTGCTCCGAGCTCGGGATCTGTGCCGGGAACGAGCCCTACTGAAGCGGCAGTGAGTGCTGAAAGTAGTGAAAGGGGGCCCAGGCAAACGCGCTTGTCCCACTGGTTGCTCTGAATGGGGTAGGGTTCTGCTGCAAATCTGGACCGTGCCGTAAGGCATCTTCGTTGAACTTCGGGCTTCGGAGACATGGTCCGCCAAAAAAAAAAACCTTATACCCTAAAGCCTTAAACTTGAAACCCTGAACCCTAAACCCTTAAACTCTACACCCTAAACCCTAGACTCCGTGTCCTCAACCCTGAAGATGCAGCCTTCCTCCATAAGCCATACTTGAAGGTCCATGGGCCGTAGTACCTACTTGCAACTGGGTTTAGGGTGTAGGGGTAGCCATACCTCAATAAGTCGTGTTGTGAGCTCATTTATAAGGGGCCACCTGCCCCAAACCCTGAACACTCAACTGGTTCAGGGTTCAGGGGTCCGCAAAGACTAAACATGATCATCAAACCCCAAACCCTTAAGGCCCTAAACTTAAACCCTGCGCCCTGAATCCTAAACATTAAACTTCCAACCCCCAATACTAACCCTAAACCCTGAACTCCTAAACCCTAAGCTGTGAGCTCTAAACTACAAGGAAGATGCAAAACATGAGTACATAGTTGTACAAGGGCGGATTCAAGCATGCTTCTAGGCCCGGCTCGAAACTATAAACCCATATGAGCTATAGTCTAAACTCCTAGCATCCCCCTTAATGATCCCTATACTAGTCCCCTATATAGTTCCTTGTATAACCCTTAAACCCTAAACCCCCTTTAAGGAGTTTAGACTCCAGCTCCTCTACACCCTCAAGTCCTTATATAACCCCCTTTCAGGAGTTTAGACTATAGCTCATCCCTAAACCCTTAACCCTAAACCCCAAACCCTAAACCCTAAACCCTAACCTTAAACCTTAAACTTTAAAGGCCAGCAAGGTAAGCTCCCGAGCACCAAAAGCAAACCCCAAACCAGCAACCAATCCCGAAAGCCTTCGGGTTTAGGGTTTAGGGTTAGGGGGGTTTAGGGTTTAGGGTTAGGGGGGTTTCAGTAACAGTTGGATAGTAATTATAAAATGGCTATATATAGCCCTTAATAGGACCCCTAATACAGACTGTTCCTGGGTGGGGGCAGTACCCAAGGTTTAGGGCTTAGGGTTTAGGGTTCAGGGCTTAGGGGGGTAGACGCCAAGCCCTGAATGCCTTCATCTCTTCAGTCCGAAACCCTAAGGCCTTAATCCCTTTATACCTAAACCCTAAGCATCAAACCCCAAACGCTTTTATCCCAAAAGTAATTCAGATCCCCCAAAAGCCCAAGCCCAAACCCCAAACCCCAAATCCTAGAGGCCTGAGCTTGAAAAAGCTCGGCTACGTCGGGGGGGCACTGCAGGCTTTGTTTCGCAGGGTCTCAGAACGGAAAAGGCTTTGAGTTTAGTGATCAGGGTTTGGGGTTTAGGGTCCCGTTCAAGGGGAGACACGGGTATTCTGGGACGCTAGAGGGATACGTTATAGGGTTTAATGTCTGGGATTTAGGGTTTAGTTTGCTGTAGGTTCCGGGGTTCGTAAGGTGTCTTAGAGGATCCTAGAAAGATTTTCCCCAAAGTAGCATGCAACCTGAAAAAGTACCTTATGAAGTAGGGTTCCATAATACTTTGGGAGAGGGTAGCGTTTGGGGTTTAGGATTCGGATTCAGGGTGTAGGGTTGACTGCAGGCTTTGGAGGTTAGGGTTTGAGGTTCATGTTTTAGGATTTCGGGTTTAGAGTATAGGGCTTGTGATCCTCTGCTTAGCGGTGTCCTGAATGCATCATAGCATTGCTAGGGTTCAGGATCGAAGGTATAGTTTGCGCATTTCTGCATCATGCATTTAAATACTTTTGCACTGCGCAGTGACTCACTGCTGTACGATGCTCAAGCCCTCTGTGAAAAGTTAGCTGCGTGCGTGGTTACATCACATAGCTTAACGGACAACTGCACTGCTATCAACCTGCATCCGATTCGGTTGCCAATGGAGGTGAGTTTAGGGTTGGTGGTTTAGGGTTGGGGATTTATGGTTTGGGGTTTACGGTTTAGGGTTTTCGGGTTTGGGGGTTTAGGCCGGGTTTAGGGTTTGAGTTTTGAATTTGGGGACCTGCATTTGTCTTGGTTAAAGGAGACCGGGACATACAGGAATATGTATGGATACGTAATGATATATAGGAAATGTTTAGGTTATATATATAGGATTCAGGATAGGATTCAAGGACTAGGGTGACTAGGGTAATGATGCAACATTAATGCAGGCCGGGATTATGTAGTGGTTTACAGGCGTGTAAGGTAGGGGTTTGGCTTCTGGCTAGGGAAAACCCTAAGTTGTCACCAGGCAAATTGCTGTAGTGCTGCTCTCGATACCACTAGCAAACTGTAGTGTTTTACGTAGACAAAACCTCAAAAGCCAAGTCGTGACCAAGTATTTCTACTATGCCTGACGATCGCGTTCAGCCTCCAAAATATCAAAGCCCTATCGCTTTGTCTCTTTTGCACCCTACTCCTCGTGTCAAGTTCACACCCTCCAAAACCTCTGCACGAAGCAGATCCTGATTAACGCTCATTGTCATCATTCGTCGAGTGAACCCTAATTTGGAAGCTCAAGCTCCATCCGAACTCCAAGCCCTTAGTCCCACATGCTTAAACCCTAACGTGCAGACCCAAGTCTCACATCCCCATCCCTCTTCTGAACCTTAAGCCCCCCAAATTGACATACCTGAAAAAATAACTTAATTCCTATCCCTCAGCCCCAAACCTTGAAACCTTGAGCCTTAAATCCCTAAACCGCACAGCCTTGAGCTTAATCTACAAGCTTAACCATGGGCCGTAATTTGGGCCACTTCCTGGGTCCAAACTATGGGCCTTTATAGGATGTATGATGGGTAGGTCAGGCGCCCAGGATTAGGGGCCCATACTCGGGCTCATGGTTCCAGCCTTAGCCTTAGACCCTAACCCTGAGCCGTAAGCCCTTAACCCGAAACCCCTCCACCCTAAACCCAAACCCAGACTATGGGTTCATGGTTCCATCCTTATACGTCAACCTGGAGGCTCCCCTGCGCGAGACGTTGAGGTTGTCCCCTTCCCTGGCCTCGAGAAGGGATTTTGGGATATAGGGTCTGGGGTTTAAGGTTCAGGGTTCATGGTTTAGGGTTTGGGGTTTAGGTTAGGGGTTTAGGATTTTTGGGGTATAGATTCCCGGATCTAGGGTTCAGGGGTCAGGATTCCGGATCTAGGGTTTTGGAGTGAAGGTTCAGGGTTTATGGGCTAGGGGTGTAGGGTTTAGGGTTGAGGAATAGTTTCAAGTTGGGTTCAAATTCGGAACCTATATCCAGGGCTCAAAAATAGTGTTCGAATTACCTATGACTCTTCATGTAGAGATTGTTTAAGGTTCCAAGAAGTGCGATTCTAGGGATTCGGGTTTTAAGCGTTCGGATTAGGGATTTTGAGCTAGGGTTTTGGCGCATAAGCTTGGGTTGGGGTGAGGATGCATAGCGGGTTTTGGGCACAGGGCCTTGAGGTAGGAGGTTTGGGGCTTTAGGACGCAGATCTTGCTTTGTACACAATGCGGGATCTAAAGGCTTCCTGATCGTCTCTCTGTTTCACGGTAGCTGCAGTCCACCGCATTGCAGGATCCTCATCTTTTTGTTTGTTTTTTTAATCTATCCTCGTTGCTGTTATGACGATTATCGCCAGGGTCATCATCATGGCTTTGGAATAGAGTTCTGTAGTCTACGGCGGTTTTGGTGTTTAGGGTTTGGGATTCTGTGAGTGTGCATGGACATCGTGGTTTCAAGACTTAGGTTTTGATTTGTGTTTTAGGCATACGAAAGTGCGGAGTTCAATTCGGCACCGTGAATGTCGAGCTGCCATCCTCTTCTTAATTGCATGAGGACCTTTTGTTGTTCTTCTTGACACCCTCTTCTCTAAACCAAAAATCCAAACCCTAAACCCTAAACCCCAAACCCCAAGCACCTTAAACAACCAGCTTACGAATCTGAAGCTACGTGTTGCCCAGCTCGCTACTCTGTTTGCTTGAGGGTTTTTAGGGTTTAGGGTTTTTTGTCCACGCTCAACCTTGTATCTAAACCCCAAACCCTAAGACCTGCACATTCTGTCTGCTTCCGGTTGAAGCCCTCGTAGAATCCGCGTGCTGATGCTACCGGTTTAGGGTTTATGGGGATCTGGCACATGGTAAGTCAGTGAAATAGGTCATTCAAAGGGGCAACAATCAATGCCCGAAACCCTAAACTCTAAATTCTAAACCCTACGGCCCTACGAGCATTGTGTGAGCCTTATATGAGGATACCCACCTGGCAGCTAACCACCTGGAGATGTCCTTGCAACAATGGCGGTGTAGGGTTTAGGGTTTATTCAGGAGTTACGATAACCCTTAATCCCAAGTTTGCCTGGAAACCTAAACCCCCAAACCCTAAACCGTACATCCCAAACCCTAAACCCTCAACCCCCTTAGAACCCTGAACCCTAAGCCTTATTAATCCCCAAAACCCCAAACCCAAATCCCAAAGCCCCAAAGCCCCAAACCCCCAAAGCTTAAAATAAACCCTAAACCCTAAACTCCTAGACTCCTAAACCCCTAAACCCCTAAACCCTAAACCGCATATCGCCGAGCTTCAGCTGGCCGAGCTTTGTTGGCCCACAGGTTCCCAAAGCCCTCAGCACAGAGCCTCCAACCTCCGTCAACCCTAAACCCTGGACCCGTGAACCCAAAACTCACGGTTTAGGGTTTAGGGTCCTGAAACCCTAAAGCCCTAGAAGCGTAAGGCTTGAGCCAAAAGCCCTATGCCCAAGCCCAAAAGCTTAACGCCAAAAGCCCAGTGCCTACTATCATGGACCCTTAAGCTTAAACCTTCAGGCATGAAAACTTGACCCCAGCCCTGGAGACCTACAGCTGAAAGAACCCAGTCCTTCTGTCCTAGACGAATCCCATGAACTCCGTAGACAAATAAATCCCTTTAACGTTTCCAATGTAGATCCTACGCGTTCCCTACTCAACCTAGCATAGCTCATATCGTAAGAAGTGCACCGCGCCAACGGCAGCCATGTACCGAGCTGCGTCGGGTAGCCCGGGGTTTGGGGTGTAGGGTTCAGTTTTGAAGGTGTATGGGTTAGGGTTTAGGATTTAGCGTTTAAGGTTTAGGATTTAGGGTTTAGGGTTTAGGATTTTGGGTTTAATGTTTAGGGTGGCTTCAGGGTGCAGGGCTCTGGAGTTACAAAGCATAGTGTCAGGCCCTCCTCTGCTTCTGCACAGGCCGTGGGTCATGCCTTTTTCATAACAGAGCGGGGTGCTATCATCTCAGTTACAGTGTCATGTCGCCCGTGGCATTTCGGGCTTTAGTGCCTATACCTTGGGGACTGCAGTATTCCAGTATACTAAGGTCATGCAGGGTTTTGATGATCAACAGCTCAGAAAGCCCCAAACCCTGAACATGCTCACAAGCATCAGCATATGGATTACCAAGGGATAATTTAAGGTGGACTTAGGGGTCCCTTTGGTAGTGTAGTGTAGTCCCCAATAGATTGCCTTGTAAGTCCCACGTCCCTTCGTTATGTGGCCGCCAACAACATTGCAACCTGAACTTAGGATTTAGGGTTTCAGGGTTTAGTGTTCAAGGGCTTAGATTCGAGGAGATTTGGGTTCAGGAACAGAGTCTGCAACTAAAACTAGGGTTTAGGGTTTAGGGTTTAGAGTCCCTGAGCGATCTATGGATGAAGACTTTTGGCAGACATTTGGAGACCAATATGAAGGTCTCCATTTGGCAAAGGTTGAAGTTGAAGCACTCACTCAAACGGGTGGTTCCCGTTTTTAGGTCGCTAATTGGATTTCAACGTGTAAGGTTTTGGGCCCTAGATTCCCTGTGTCAGGCAGCCACACCATGTAGGGGGCCAATGTTGAGAAACTGGCTTTTGAAGTCAGTCAGTGCACTGAGATAAGCCTTCTTGGAATGTTTCCTGCTTGAGTACTTTTGGGGATATACAGTTGTTGGGCTAATAATAAGGGATGCAGAGTGACTGGTATCAAAGGCACAGTTAAATCAGATCTATTCTGGAAACTGAGTCACTACGACAATTCCATTTTGTGGAAGATTACCCAAAACCTTATAGTGGTTAGGCAGGAATCTGCATCAGCTGGTCTACAAACGGAGTGATTTTTGCTAAGGATAGCCTTCAGAATAGGGTTGTTGATGAGCCATGCTGTGTTTGGTTGGTTTACATCCGCATGTTATTGTCCCCTTCAGCAAACTGGCATACAATGGCCCCTGCAACTTAGAGTAGGCGAAAAGGGGACCACAGTTTTGACAAGATACCAGTTGTGCTTAACCCCTGAGCCCTCAATCCTAGACCCTAAGCCCAAAGATGTGTTCAGGCTCTCCAGGAACCTCTGGGCCCTACACCTATAGATTGAAACCTAGGTCCTAGTGGGAATAAGGGAGTTGAGGGGTATCATATGGCGATTATATAGGGACGATGGAATAGAACATGGAAACTACTATTCTGCGTTTTGAAATTGGAACCTTTCACTTCAAATCCTGTCTGGAAGATCTTGGAGGGTCAGGGGGAGGTAGTAAGGATGCTAAGCCATCGTTGGCGTGGTGCAGGCAAAGAGAAAAACGCAGTTGCTCGAATGCTTGGAGGCTGACTCCGTAAGGTTATGTTTCTCTAAACCCTTAACCCCTAAGGGTTTCATTAGGGTTTAAGAAGCGCTGCATCCCAAACCCGTCCCCCTAAACCTGAACCCCAAACCCCCGACCCTAAACCCTGACCTCCGGAAACACGTAAACCCCAAATCCCCGCAGCCTTAACCCAAACACCCTGAAACCTTGACTCTGTCGACATCACTAGAAACTCCAGTTTCGGTCCGTTTTTGATCTTATGTCCCATGTGGTTTTGCACTTGCATAAATTTCTCCAGCCCATAAGGATTATGGTTGCTTACGGCTTGTGAGTTCTTATTGTGTCCATGAACCTATTACAAAAACACAAAGCTGTAATCTTATATGGTACAGTACCCCAAGAAGGCATCAAAGAATGATGAAACGAGCAACCCCAGTTGAGAAAGAATCATCACAGCCCGAAACCCCAAACCCATATCTCCCCTAAGAAAACTGTTCCTAGGTGGGGGCAGTGCCTGCAAACTTTAAACCCTAACTCCTAAGACCTCCATGCAACACCTTGAGCCCCAAAACCCAAAACCCTAAGCTTCAATCCCTAAACACCAAACCCCTACGCCTTGAAGCCTAAATCCCAAATGTCAAGTCCTTAAAGCCTCAATGCCCCAGAAAACCCCAACCGAGGCCGCAACAGTGGCCAAAAGGTGGGAAATCTGCCGGAAAAGGTCAGCCCTGGGTTGAGGATTTTGGGTTTTGGGTTAAGGCTTTTATGGTTTTAGGGTTTAGGGTTCTAGGGTTTAGGGTTTTAGGGTTTAGGCTTCTAGGGTTTAGGGTTTTAGGGTTCAAGGTTTAGGGTTTAGGGTTTTAGAGTTTAGGGTTTTGGCCATTCTGTCAAGG
>CAJNIZ010002823.1:10297-25118 GCA_905231905.1 Symbiodinium pilosum | reverse complement strand
GGTTAGGAGTTTAGGGTCGTGGGGTTCAGGGCTTAAGCGGGCTTTTCAAGGATGTAACCCTAAACCCTAAACCGAAAAGGGTTTATAGTCCCCCTTAAGTAGATAGAATATGGGGTATATCGGGATCGTGGTATAACATACCCAAAGCCACATTCTATCTGCTTAAGGGGACTATACACTAGACACCCTAAACCCTAGATAGTAGTTTCCATTTTATTTTCCATTATACCTATATAACCCCAATATAACCCTAATATCTTAAGGGACTATATGCCTTTTATATAATCAGGTAGTCCACATACTATCCCCCATAACCTACAATGGTCCCCATCAACTCCAGGATTTGCGAGCATTCCTGGAGCTGGTCCAGCGAGTTCAGGCCACAGCCTCAACAATCTGCCCTGGATCCTAGAACCTGGTTTAGGGTTTAGGGCTTAGGGTTTAGGGTTTAGGGTTTAGGGGGTTCAGGGTTCACATATTGGTAACAACCAACCCTGAATCCTAGAACTGTAAGCCCTAAACCCCAAGCCCTCAACCTCTAAAGCCCAGCGTAAAGCCTAGGGTTATGGGAAAACCTGAACCTAATCCTCATTGCTTTGTCTTCCTTGGATGGGAGTGCATGGGATTAGATGGGAAATCTCTCCTTGAAGAAGATGCCCAAAACAGGAAGGCGATTTACGGTTTTGAGTGATGAAAAAGTCTACAGTTGAGGGATAACAGCCTGTCGGCCCTTCCCCAGAAGATAACTCTTGCACTTGTCACCTAGTATTGTACTGCTTCTGCGTCGGGTGTCAGATATTCTGGTCAGGCGGCCTATTTCTGAGGCAGGTCTTCAATTCCCTTAACCTGTATATCTCAGAAGCATTCCACACCATGATCGTTTGTTGTAATCCACATACATCCCGAGGCCTGTAAGAGCATACGATTTTTGAGAACTCCCCAGGTCTTGGAATACGAGCGCCTGGAGCTGGATCATTTCTGGGAGATCCATCGGCGCCAGCTAGAGGACCGAGATTTGGAGCTGCTTGGAAAGCAAGATGCGGCTCCTTCCGCCTTTGGAGCTGAAGTGTTGCTCTTGTAGTTTGCTGGTTATTGTTGCCTTTGTCGTGAAGACCATGTGCTGTTGCAGAACAGACTTGCTAGATAATGTGCTAAACTCCTGCCGTCTGCAGACTTGAACGCTGAGAAGTGGAAGAGTGTGTCAGTGGGGTACCACACAAGATCGGCGTTACAGCCATATACGGCTTACTAGGCTGGTGATAACACTCATAAGGCTCCTGATTTATAGGGACTCGAGCGCACTTCTGTTCCTAGGGCAGCTCCTATATGTCAGGATGGAAATGCTTCGGAAACAGTTGCGGTTGCGCAATGACCATATCCTGGCCCAGCGCAAGAGCCTACCAAGCGAACACCAGGGACAGCTGCCCGGCCAAGATGATGCTTCTGAAGGTACTCATCATTATTACGCTTGAGTTTGAATAATTACTGTCCACACAACGGTCTATGTGGCTCTAGCCATGGACCCAGAACACCGCACCACAGGCCTGGTGGACTGGGTGCCAGGCCGCTTACGTAGGCTTCGTTCAAGAGATTCACTACGCCATTATGCGATGACAAAATGCGAGCAGCGCTAGATACGCTAGCCGCTAGCAACAACCACAAGAGGGCTCGCATAGCCTGTAGCCTGCAAGGCGTAGGCTCGCTCAGGCACCCCTGATTGTATTGGCGTAGCCAGGGTAGTTTGTGTTTTGCACAACATGAAGACGGGGTGCGTTGAACTTGGTCTAAGCCATGGATGCCGCACGGTGCACGTAGACAATTGGATAGCAAGACTGTCCTTGCGCGGTCTGACTCCGGGGGGGGGGAGGCCGTCATTCCGCGTAGATGGTGTAGGCCCTTAACATATATGAAAATGATGCTACACGGAAGGATGGTTGTCACCCAGAGAGATGCAGCACCTTTGACGGGTACTGACGGATTCTCTGGACCAAGGCTTGGAGACCGAGCCTTCCTCTTGGGTGCCACATCTGAGCTCCCAGTCCAAGACCACGGCCCCCTGCGCATCATGCAAGCGTGGGCACCGCCTACCAAGGAGAATCAGCATAAAGGTGAACAGGGTTTAGGATAAGGGTTTAGGGACGTTGAGGCTTCATGAAAAAGGGCAAGCTGTGTTTTTTAAGCCTTGTGGTTGTAGGTGAGGACGCAGAAAGTGGGGTATAGCATGCTTTACGGTGATGTCTTGGTGGGTTGACAGGAAAGGGCGGGCCGACCAGCCAAGTATTCCACCTTGCTTCTTTTTGTTGTTCATGTATGCGCTACTTCATCCATGTGATGATGCTGGCTGGACATTTGCATATAAGTGGACATGACATGCATGCTTGCCTTATTGAAGGAGGCGGAGGAGCTTGAACACTGGGATAGTCGTCCGCTGCGGCAGCGTGAACGCACGGCTTCCTGCGTGGGGCAGGCTTTGAGTGAGAAGTCTCCGAAGTAGTGCTGTGTTTCGTATCGATCCTTTGCATTCTTTGAGTGAAAGGGTCCTGTATTGTTGGATGTAGACGCTTACGACCAGGCTACTACAGTTGATCTTCAGATGTCACTGCCCATCAGAAGCATTTCAATCCAACGTCCAACGTTGCATCTTCTGCGACTGTGCAAGCATGCATGCCTTCAGCAACCTTAGAAACTTGTAGCTAGTCTCTCAGGCCTTCGTATTTGCACCGGATGCTGTGCTATAAATAGATAAGTATACATATAAATATGAATATATACATGTAAAATATATACACATTTATTTACTTATATTCATATATATATATATATTTATTTATATGAATGTGTATATATATATGTGTGTATATATATGAATATATACATATATACAAATCCCTAAAGCCCCTCCAAAGGGACCCCTAAAATGTTTCAGAGGCGAGCCTCGAGGCGTCCGAGTTGGAGCGCTGTCTCTCAACTCACGTCCTCTCCTCAGGGAAGATGTTCCGGCCATATGGGCTGTAGTACTGTAGTCTAAACTCCTTACAGGGGGTTATATAAGGGATTATATGGTGGAGTATTGTAGGGGTTACAAGGAGGGAGATACTAGGAGCTCATATAGGTCCATCCCCAGAAAGGGGGCCTGACAATGGGCGAATGCGGAGAGCAGCATACAGGGTGTCCATTCTGGAGGTGGCTGTAAGGCTGGAAGCAAGCGGGTTGGGCGCAAAATCCCCAACCAGGGCGATCACAGTGATTCTTATGATACGATCAAGTAATCCTTTCGGAATGCAATCTGGCAAGCTTGAGCAGACTGAGGACAAGGCAATCAATTGGAGAGCGCTGGAAGTGCCATTGGCTTCGCAGATCAAAGGGCTCGCCCTTTTGCAAGAGGACGGCGGCAAAGTGCCAAGAAGCCTGGCGGCAAACACTTGGAGCGAGATTGAATTGTGGGCTGTCTGCTTCTGCAGAATTTCTTGTTGGCTTTTGTCTGAATGCTATGTAGCCCGAGGACTGCTGGCTCAACCTCCCCGGCCTCAGCCTGTCAGCGTACCCCAGCCACCTGGGAATTCAGGAAAACCTGGGCGGCACCTGACAAGCCTTCAGGCTCATGGTGTAGCACCAGCGCCAGTTCATACTGCACGTCGTCCCAACCATGCGCATGCAGAACATCGCTCTCCGCCACCAATGCGTACAGGCATCACCAGTGATGCATCCCTTGGAGGGCGGCCAGTGAACCGTGGCATGGAAGCACGAAGTCCACCACTTCCTCCCAGAGGCGTCATCCGCGCCTACGGCGTGTCCCCGGCATACCGTGAGCTCCATAGAGACCAGCGCCAGATGGACCGGAATGGGGGTGCCCAGCACCGGAAGAGTAGCCCCTGGCACTCCCGCGCAGACCGGATTGGAAAGGCTGGAAAGTTTTTAGTGCACATGCCAGGCCGATAACTGGCAAAGGCTCCTTGCCATTTGGGAGACAAGTACTGCTTGAACATTTAAACAGGCTGTGACAATGACGGCATACAAGCTCCAGAGACTTCCAAATACATTGAAACGGCCCAGATGGCAACGCCCATGCACAAATTCGCCTGGAAGAGTTTACATGTGATCCGGTTCCCGCTAGACTTACAAGATATCAACCTTGCCAACTAGACCAGCATTCAGACCTGCATTCGCAACACCATGCATGTTTATTGAGGCGCACGTGAATACCCGTCGTCTTGTGCCCATTCTCACCACTTCAGTTTGATTGCCGGAACTCTTCCAAAGGAAGATGGCATCAAAAGTGGCTCGTCGTGCTGCCTGCATGTGCGTGGAGTAGCTCTTTTGCACCTTGCTATCAAAGATTTGCCATCAATGCTCCATGCTAGCATTCCGGCCAGGGCAGCATTGCACAACAACAAGAGTTGGAGATGGCGCTGCGCAAGCCTCGGTGTGGTTTCTTCACAGAGTCAACAGGTGACAGTCAATTAGTGATGATGCATTGATTGGTCATGTCATTTTCTGCAACTGGAAGGCCTCAGCGAACGCAATCGCCCCGCTTTGGTGAGGCCTTGCCGCAGAGTCTCCGCTGTAAGTTCTAGGTAAATCCTCTTCATGCCAGCCATTGTGCTCATGCAGCATTATGCCCTGCAGGCACATGAGATATGATGATGGCCTTCCTCTTGTAGCTGCTGGTCAATAGACATGAGTTGCCTCTCAGCTCCAAGCGGATCACGGGAGAGATTTGGCCCCATGCGCGAGGAGCTTATCAAAAGGCATCTCGACCTACAGGTAGATTGGCGTCAAGCTCTGCTCTCTCACTGGGCACCTGGCTGCACGATCAAGCCCGAGCAGCACAAAGCTTCCCACGGCGCAAGTTCAAGCAGTAAAGGTGCGGACTCTCGAGAGAAGTTTGCGAGGCCAGCGTTGCCCAATGATGGGGGGCGTTGCCGCGGCAGATTCTGAGTGAGGCAGAAGTAAAATGGCACCCTTCCTCAGCCGAAAGGGTTTTGAAGTAGGACTTCACCTCAAGTTGCCATGACCGCAGAACCATATGCCTGCGTGAGGTAATTGTAATCGCTAGCGCGCGAAGCTATGCTCAGGAACACCCCAATGACCTTGATTTGGATGGATCGAAAATGTGGGAAAGTACTTTCCCCGAGCTCCCAGCCAACGTCTTTCTAACCCATTCTAGGCTGAGGGAAAAGGGGTAGAGCTAGCTGTTAATCTTCTTGTACGCGCTGATCTCGCAAACTCTGCCAGAACTCTACTGCCAATGACCGTCCTGGTTTAGGCCTGGAGGTCCGCAAAATGCGCAGTTGCTGGCGCAGGCTTTGCTGAGCCACCCACCATTTGAAGGAGGGGTTGACACGGCTTGCGTGTGGTCTGCGAGGGGGATTTGAGGGAGCGTTCCAAACGCCCTGAGACTTGGTAGACCCGGCGAATTCTTTGGCCGACGCTCTTGTGCTGATGCAGCCTCCTTTGGCTCGAAAGTTTAAAGCAGCAAGGACTGCCAAGCCGCCCTCGGGGAGCGCACAGGCTCGGACCCGAGTACTGAGGATGATCCATCCCCGATAATTAATCATCTCCCCCTTAAGTATCAACTAGAATGACCCCCACCAATAGATAGCTTTTTTTTGCAACTCATTACAAGGGAGTGGGAGGGGTGGTGATTGGGGAGGGCTTCCGTCATGAAGAGGATGCAGTGGATCTTTCTCAAAGTGCTGAAGTTTCTTCAGGTATTAACTATAGTACAGAGCCTTTCGTATACTGGGCCCGAATATTGGGAACCACCCGGATGCTCCATGAAATCATTTATTGAAACATGAAGCATTCCTTATGTATGGTCTGCATTCTACACTGCTTTCACCGAAAGACAACCCACATCTTTCCCGCCCAGTGCAACATTCCACTCCTCCATTCCAGGTCTATACCGGGAGACTGCATAACACGCAAACTGCAGTGTAGCAATGCTGCGGTGATCAAGGACACTTTTCAAGGCATGGCTCTCAGAAGTCGCAGAAGCTTGCTGGCAGTCATTGGCGCGACAGCCCCTCGGCTCAAATACCTGCATGCATCAAACGTGACTCTGCCCGTAATTCAAGGTGAAGCAAGCATGGTCCAAAGCTGTTTCCACAAAATGTGGTTGGGACCCATCTTGCAGGTATTGGTAGCCTGGACGCATATGACTCCATCTTTTGCCTGGCCCTGAGCACGTTGCATCTTTTTCCCGCATCTGTGGCACATCAAACGTGGACCCCTTGTATCATGAATGCTTGGCAGTGGAAGCTTTTCAGGTGATATTCATACAGCCTCGAAAACACCGTGAATGCTACATCTGGTTTGACGGATACGTAGTTCTGAGAACTACCCAGGCCGTAGGTCAACAGGGGAGCCGTAATGTTGAGAGATGCTCCGAGCGGGTCCTCAGACAGCTAAACTCAGAAACAATTACAGGCAACTTGCTTAGGATGATATACTAACCCTCCCAACTATCAACTGCATTTTCTGCGTGTCCATGATGGAGTACACCTCATGCTTAGAGGTCTTGTTCTTGTCGCTCAGGCCTCCAAAGCCTCCGAACAGAGCCCCACCGTGTAAGTTCTGTTTTCGAGAGCGCGCTGTAAGAGTCCAAGCGAGGTGCCTCCCAGAGGACCTGCAAAGCCTTTGATGGCGGCGGGCCTGGCACAGGCCCCTTCGGAGGATTAGGGTTTCTGGCAGGGCTTGTGGAGATGGGGGGGTTTAGGGTTTAGGCTTAGTGAGTACTTTGTGTGAGGGCGGATATCTTTGATGTTGATCGTGTTGAACTGAACGTGCTCAAGGAACGGCACCATAATTCTGATGGCATGCGATGTTTTCAGACTGCAAGTGCTTTGGGGGGAGGCTTGAAAAAAGATTGGGTCGGTATTTTATTGTTTTACCGAAGCCCCGCCTTACGCTCATATGATGATGGTAGCTTCTCACATCCGTGTACTGTGTACCCGCTTTGTCCTCCTAATGAGGATGATGGATTCCCATCACGTCCTGGGCACGACTGCAAGACGTTTACAACAGCATGGTCAGCAGCAGCACTGTGATTACCTACTTGTATTTTTTTGCAATGGCTGTTGCTACTCTTCTAGTGGAGTCCGTGGCTAATGCAGGGTTAGAATTGCTAAAGCCATGGGAAGTCGGAGGTAGTGCAAAGCCTCAAAGCAGCGTGTATTCAATTGAAGGAATAGCAGACTTGCGGTCAAACTTGCGGTCAGGTGTTGGCGTCCACCCCGGCCAGTGCTGAGATCAACCAGGAGGACTCTCCCGCCCAGTTTCGGTCGGGTGAAATTGAAGTTCTCAAGGATTTTCCAAGGTGCAGGAGCTAGTTCGTTTTTCATCTCATGCACTGTTGCCACGCTTGTTACTATGGCCCGCAGTATTCAGACATGATGCGACAAAACTAGTGGCTGTTTAAAGCCGCAGTGGCGAGATTGCCATGACAGCTTCTCAGTGAGTAGGATAATAGTACAGTAGAGGGGAATTAAGGTTTATGCATAAGCCAACTTCACTCCAGACAAGAATCCTTGGAGGCCTACTACGCCGCAGCTGGCATTGATCCCAACCAAGCGCGCAATGAGATGATTGACCAGTCACTGGGACTGCAACAGCTACAAAGACCAAAGCTACCCAAGAGTATCTGGTAGGCCTGCATGTGATGCCATCCTGTAACATGCATGTGACATATGCATCTGCCCAAGGATGTCCGACACAGATGCTGTGGAGGTCTCAGTTTGCTTGCTGGCACATGTTTGAGTGATTCCTGACATAGCTGGTCGCAATTAGAGTATGCTAGTGAGCCGAGACTGTCTCCTTATGCAAGTTTAGCGCTGTTAAATGCATCTAGCTGCTAGCTCGGAGCTTCGAAGCCCTATCACCACTGCCACCATTCTACCTCATGAAATTTTGCGCAGGAGGTGCCAAGTTTTATGTAGGTCGGTTGCGTGGATGGCCGCCGAATGTCAGCGTTGAGCAAACTGTGGGGTAGCCAAGATAGATTGCAATGCTTCATAACCTGTTGCTTTGATAGCATGGCTCGCCAAGAGAGGTGTTCATCATCATCACCATCATCATCATCACTCCTGCACGATCTTCCAGGTGGCCACTCAAGTCCCCTCACGGCATCTACGTATCCCTAGGTTTGGCAAGAGCACATCCGTAGAAACTCCACAGGTCTTCTAGAGCAAAAGCAGGAGGTACTGTAGTCCAAAAAGGCAGGAGGCAGCTTCTCCGCATCCCCTACGCTCCTCAATATGGGCCGCCATGCTCCCATAATCCTCACATTTCCCTAGGGTCCCATAGGCAGAGCCCCCCCCCTTGCTTGATGGGCAGGAGTTCCAGCCCCTCAGACCAAGGCTCTTCTTGGTGCTTCCGATTTCTTTTGGGAGATCCTCGCTCCATTCTCTGCCGGCGCTGGATTAGCACTTCGACTGCAGCAGTCAAAGGGAGGGTCCATGCCCAGGAGTGCTTTGTCAGTGGCGAGGTGTGTGATGGATGAAGCTGCGACAGATGATGGGACATCAGAAACGCCTAGGACATAAAGTAATCTTGTCTGACAGAATGTTTGGAAATTTTACGCACGGATCTGTAGACCTGGATGAGGCTTTGTGACAGCAAGCATGATTCAGTGATAAAGATTACTTGGCCTTTGGCTCAACGACAGTAATCAAGCTTCCCGTGAACTCATGTCTGAAAAGCTGCTGCAACTCGCATGAGCCACCAGCAGGCGATTTTGATCAGTGATTATTGTTGTTCGTGTCGTTATAGCTGCTTAATGATCATACGCCGTCATGCGCCCCGAATGACTTAATGGTCAGGAGCCAAGAACTAGGTTTCTCGATCAAGGCACTGTCAGGGACGTTCTGGAGCCACCTGCATTTCAGCTTTCCTGTCGTTGAATGCTGGGGATAAGGCTTCGACAGGGCGGGCTGCCAATCTAATCATGCGCGTGAAGAAGCAACAAGCTAAGCTGTGTTGCAAGGTGTATGGAATTGCGATCACCACTGGAAACATGGAGGGCCCCTTCCCAAAGCAGGAGCCGTGCTTGCCACGTGATCGTAGCTTCTTGCCATCCGCGCCACCTAGCTTGGAAAGCACTAAGTGAGTTTCGAAGGTTCACACATCAGGTCTTCTCATGTTCAGGGTGCATGTTTAGGTATTTTGGGACAGGTACCATGCTTGAAGCTGTCTTTGCAGGAGGACGGCGACCAGAACTCCTGAGGCGCGATGGCTAGCTTACAGACACCACATGCGCTTGAAATAAATTTGCAAAAAGTTATGGAAGAGGAGAGCCATGCGATCAGCATTTCTGGAAATTGCACGTAGTAGTGCATTCCATTCTGGAGACTTAGCATTGCAAATTCTACAAAATGTTGAACTTCCAAGTCGACAAGATGTGCCTCATGAACTTAAGCAAGGAGGTTCTCAGCAAGAGATCAGCCGAGAAACACCCTAGGGATCCAAGTATACAAATCATATCAAAGGATACCTACATTGGCCCCAAAGTCTGTAACTATTACCTCCATTGGATTGGGCGATTTGGATCCATAGGGATCTGCGGGATGAGCATCATGTTGGATAATGCACATGCATCGTGCAACATCAAGCCGGCTGCCTGCAAATTGGCAGTTATTGGGATGCAGTTTTTTGTATCAACCGTAGTTTCCATGCAAGGCGACGTCGTGCCAACCATTCCCGTTCCAAATTTACTTATGTATCACGAGGTAGCCCCATCACATACTACATGTCCATATTGCGGGAACTGTCTTGTAACATGATATTGTACCGTAGTACCTAACGCTAAAACCGTACTATACTGTATTCGATTGCTGTTTTGTTCGGTTGGTCTCGTGCTAGTTCTACCCTGAGCCCATAAACGCGACTGCACGATGTAAAGACAAATTTTGAAGGCTGTAGTCTTGCAAACCCACGAGCTTTTGGCTTCAGAACTTTCACTGCTCGCGCCCTACCCCGCGCCATGCAGATGGAGGCACAGCGCAGCGCTCAGCAACAAACTTCATCTCACATGCCCAGAATGAAAGATACGTGTTAGGATTATTGGGCGGCCGAGATTAACGCATCCCGCTTGTCCTGCCACATGCCAGATGGAATGCAGATCAATTCTACTGATTCTACAGTATCCTTCAGCTGAGGCTCCCAACTACGCAGGGCATTGCAGCGCATCCCACTTTAGGACGAGGAAAGCTAAGCCGACCCGCCTCGGCGACCAGTGTGATTCCAATATCTGATGCTGCAGAGCCAGCTGCAATTCTTTAATGTCTCCGTTGTCTAGCAGTTTCCAACTTATAGCTTTCATGCTGCTTCCAGGAGCCGGGAACGCGCCACAGTCGGTGGCAGCCAAGTTCCAGGACACCCGGATATTTGGTGTGTAAAGTTGCCGTAGCCATTGGGCCATAGCCATAGCCCTCCTGCGCGATAGCATTAATGCTCGTGCGACAACCGCTGCAGTATCAGAGAGTCTGTTAATCATAAACTTTTGCATTTCCAAGATCCTGCAAACTGGCGAGGAGCCTGCCACGCCATGTAAGGGCACCCACATTTCACACCTTCCGACCTAGGAGCGCGCTGCTGTTCCTGTAGCTGCGCCTGAGGCCGCCAGCGGTTCGCTCCGGGCTCTGTAGTCATTGATCGTGTGAATCAGATGCTGGTGTCATTGCTCTCGCCCACTGCTTACCTGCTGCCCCTCCGGCTCCTGATTCATGATGGCCATCATAACCAGTTCCGAGGAGGGCTTTAGCAAGCCATCTTATGGCAGGCTGATGGGCGAATAGAGCTAAAGTTCTACAGCACGCTTTTCAAGTCCCGCGCTCCATGCTTTTGCAGGGGCTGGGTGCTGGCGCAGCTACTGTAGCAGTAGCAGCTGCCTTGGTCCCGACCTAAGTCTTTCCACGGGTAGTCAGACAATTAATCTGAGATTACACTTTTTGACGGGTTTTGCAGCTTGGTTGAGCTTTTCAATATCTTGTCATCGTCTGCGGCTGCATGATGGCGCATTTCTTGCAAACCCTTGAGCCAAACATTTGAGTTTCATGCGGCTGCGAGCATAAAGCCAGCCAGCTGCTCAGCTGTCTGTGACCGGACTGGGACCGCAGGTCCGTGGAACCACCCCTAAATCTGCACCTGCCTGGATCCTTCTCAATCCTTCCGGAAGTGTGCTTTGCTCCAACAAGTGCCTTACCTAAGAAGGCAGAGCACTGTTGCTTGCAGGCTTCAATCAATCATTCAATCAATCTGTGACGGTTCAATGCCGAGGCCGTTCGCTCCAAAGTTCGTCGACGGGCACATGCTGGACATCCCAAGTCGGGACGCCACGGTGTCGCAGCGGCCGCCAGCAGCGCAGTGTCTACGCCAATGGGGTTGGAGGTGCGGAGAAGGTCAGTGCATTGAAAAAACATCGTGCTGAAAATGTTGGCCGTTCTGATGGGTGCATGTCGCCTGAGCTGGTGAAGGCGGCGAAATGACGCATGCAAGAAATAATGAGCAGCATTGTGCAGCTTGATTCCCGGGCTGTGCGTGTGCATCTCAACTTACGTTCTCCTTGATTTGAAGTTTTGATTCAGTGTCAGCATCAACCTGCCCCAGGGGTCGCATCGACAAGAGGAGCTTGCAGAGGCCTGCTGAGTGAAACCAGACATGGATTTCCATGCTCTTCCATTCACTGTAAGTTCAGTGCACTCCCGCAGTACCCACTGCGCTGTTTCATTTTGAAGCAGGCCAAGGTGACCCCGTCCTTGGGCGAGAAGTGGAGGATGCACGAGGAGTTGATGGACAAGGGGTTAGCCAGGCAAGTGCTGTGGCAGCCTCGTCTTGGA
The DNA here is from genome assembly GCA_905231905.1 of Symbiodinium pilosum. Lineage (NCBI taxonomy): Eukaryota > Dinophyceae > Suessiales > Symbiodiniaceae > Symbiodinium > Symbiodinium pilosum. The sequence continues at coordinate 13,284 of CAJNIZ010002823.1, read as the reverse complement.
GGAGTCGGGATGATTTGACTACAAACGATACGACAAGTCTCTGGGAGAAGTCATGATGCTGCCTTTTTCAAGCACCAGAGAATGAGCCCCCGTTTGCCCTTACCCGACCGGCAGGCTCTCCGAAGTTCAAGCAAGTGGCTTGTTGGATCAGTGCATCAGGCGCCTTCCACGGGCTGTCGCAAATGTCCAGGTGCTCTGCAAAACAAGTGGCAGAACAGGCACTACAGCCAATACTGTAGCATGTTGGCCCCAGTATGATACTTGCAGCTATCAAGTAGAATTTCAACAGCGTCCTTACCGTACTGAGGGTTCGTGGGGAATCATGGAATGAAATCCCTATATTTTAGTCCCTATACAACATATTCCGTTCTTCGCTACTAACCCCCCAGTAGGTAGGTCAGTACTACTTGCTCACCATGCTGACAGGATCTCAGAGCGCGCGCTCGGGAGGGTCCTGGAAAGTGCTGACATGAAATTTCGACAGCTGGACATGGAGAAGCCCAAGGCTTGCTCCAAGTCTTCCGTTTTTTGAGGGGACTTTAGAAGCTGTTAGGGAACGAGTTAGGAAGAGCTATTCTGGAATTGCTTACCGTAGGGTATACTGCTGTGGGAACCTTAGGCTTCCTGGATGGCTGCCAACCACTTTGAGAAGTTCCGATTTTCACAGGTTCTTGCTGATACATCCCATTTCAGTGAGCAGAGAGCATTGAGTGTTGGATGTCAATTACGGATTGAATGTGTCTGTCAGTGCAGATAAAGCATCCATGACTCTTGACGGAAAGTCTGTGCAAAGCAAGGACTCATATGGTCCATACATCCGCGCTGGCTTTGTCTTCCGCCTGTGTGTTGGCAGGTGGCCGCACTTCTGTCAACCCCTGGCATCCTCGAGATTTTCTATGGTGCAGGCCGGGTTGAGACATGCCTTATCGACATTGATGATGAAGTCGCAGAAACTTGGTTGACGGAGTAAGCATCATCATGCCTGCCAGCGCTGCCGCCACAAGCACATCACCGTGCCTGCTCTTGTCCCCTTGTCCTCATGCTTGGCTGCATTATCCATACTGTTTTGTACGCAGCTACATTCTATGCTCCCCTGATGTTGAAGATAGAGACAAGCAAGAAGACCGTGGGAAATCATTGACTCAAGAAATCAGCTCTTCGGGGGTCAATTGCTTCAAACAGCCGCTTCCGAATGAAAAACTGGGTTACTGTTGAAGACCTTAGTTTAAGTTACTATATTGGAGAAAGCTTCTTATTTATTACATTCATATAGCAATTATGGTAACTTAATTTAAGTTCCTTAACAGCAACCCAGAAAAACTCCACTATATCCTGCATACCATGCTCTCAAAGTGACCAGGTTGGGTCGAGGAAGGTGATTGGCTGGTATTGCCAGAGGGCACTCCTTTTGAGTCAGGGCCTCAGTCTTGACACTGAAGATGGCTGAAAGGACGATGGGAGCATATGAGAACAAAGGCGAATCATGTGGATACTAGATACCCGTGTGAGACAGCATGGAAACCACAGTTTCCATTTCATGTTCCATGTTCTTTTCTACTTGATTCTCCATTATTCAGGCTAATGTGGATCATGCATGTCGTTCAACCGTTAACCCCCATAGGATCGCCGTGTCTCCTATCATGCTGCAAGGATCCAGCTGCCAGTCTTGTGAGGCTCGGTCAACGTGCAGTGGAAGGATTGCAGAGGGAGCAGCGGCGGCGGGCTACGGCAGGGTTGCCGAGTGGATGTGACTTTTGCAACATTTTTCAACCATGGACTTGACTGGCTTGGGGAGTTGATGAGCCAAGCATAGCCCATCTCCAAATCTGACAAAGACGTCCGTCTCCTTGTGTTGTGGCTCAGGTGCAGGCCACCGCCGAGAACCCGAACGAGCCGGGACCTTGGGCAAATCATTTATGAGGCTGGTCGCCGTGACCTCTTTCTGCCCGCATTTTGTGTATACTTCTCTTATGGGGCCGTTTCAACGTACTTCAACCTTGGGAAAAAAGAGTTCAGTTGGCAAGCAGCTCAGAAAGATCTAGTACCAGAAAGTACTTTGCACCCTAAACCCTAAACCCTAACAGATCTAGGCAGTCCTTTTGCTGCACGCCGAGGCGACGGTTCAACCCGTGGGATGGGAAGGTCTACACCTTCAAGGAGCCACATTGTGAGTGACGGACTAAATGGGGGTTTCCAAAAATTAGGGGTACCATTTTGGGGCACCTATAATAAGGACTGGGGTCCCCTTATTTTGGGAAACTACCAAATTTGGTTTGGGGGGACCTATAGGGGATTATATAGGGTTTTGAGGGGGACCTCTTAAGGGATATGCTGCAAATTTAGTCCAAGGCTCCAGATTAGGGCCCCACCTGCTCAAGGCAACGCAGAAGGACCTAAATGCATTTCTACCCTCTGGTTTGAAATTTGTGGTGAGGGCCATGCTTGCCAAATGCCGGCTGTAAGCCAGGGGGGTGGGGGGGCAAGAGCTAAGACAGACAGAATTCAGGGTTCTTCTTGGGACCTCCAACTTGAGCGAATAAACAGATCTAGGAGATTGCATTGGGATTCAAATGGGGATGCACTCTCCCTAAACCTATAGTCCCCCTCAAGTAGATAGAATAAGGGGTATATGGGAATCTTGTTAGAATATACCCAAAGCCATATTCTATCTACTTAAGGGGGACTATACACCCTGAGCCCTAAATAGTAGTTGGTCAACGGGTCATAGAACGCCGTGGCGTTTTATGGCATTGTTTAGATTTTTGGGTTTATTTCAAGATTTTAGTGTTTACTTGGGCGTTCTATGGCTCGTGTCCTGATTTAAACAATATATGTATTTGGACTTCGTCCATGGCCAAACCATACCGTGATGCGGAGATCAGAGCATCCATGCCCAAACCATAATGACGTTCGTAGTTTTGAGAGCCCACGGTGACCAGAGCATCCATGCCCAAACCATAACGACGTTCGTAGTTTCGAGAGCCTAC
>CAJNIZ010002822.1:1007-16193 GCA_905231905.1 Symbiodinium pilosum | reverse complement strand
CTGGGTCCTACTTGCGCGTCCCTAGTTGGACTTCTAGGATTTTATTGTGTATGTATTAGGCATATGACTGTATCCATATACCTAACTTAAATACCTGTATATCTATAATTACATGTTCCTACAGTGGGAGGCCCCGCCAGCCGAGGCGGGCGCGCGCTAGCGTTTACAATTACCGTATCTTATAGTATATTATGGTAGATTGTGGTATATTCTAGTATATTATGGTATGTCCTATTGCGAGTAGCACCAATGATACTGATACTGGTATAGAACTACTAGGAGTACCAGTACGAGGTACTGTGCGCAGGAGATGTACTGGTACTAGGCAAGTTCCGTGAAGACCGCACAGGAATCTTAACAGCTTGTAGGATCAGGATCCTACCAGCCCCCCTTAGCTTGGGAACGCTAAACCCTAAATCCTAAACTAAATCCTAAGCTTGGGATCGAAAACTCTCTCCTGCAGCGTCAGAAGCTGCCGTCGCCGGCTGGCGTAATCCACATTCTTTGCCCAGTCTTCCTGAGCTCAAAAGAGGCTAGGGGGCTTCATGGTAGGGATGGCTGCTAAGGATGATTAAGAAGGTAGGCGTTTGGGGCTCCGGCTTATGATCTGGCGCTTAGGAGTCAGGAATTCGGGTTCACGCGTCGGGTTGTTGAGCTATGTGCCGGCTGGGTAGCTGTAGAAGTAGCTCTAGCCAGCTCCTCACTACTGGATCGGCATGGTGCGGTCAGCAACCCGGCTGCAATCCGAACCGCAGCTGAGTTGCGAATTCTGCGCTCTTCTGCTGATCGACTACTCGGTCCACTAGCCGCAGTCCCGCGGTAATCTCCGCTGCCTCAGTGTGTGGGGGGTATAGGATTCACGTTTTGGTAGTCAAAATTGAGGTCTCATAGCTCACAAGGGCCACTGATCTTGCGACCAGCCAATAGCAAGTTGAGCCCACCTAGCTGTTGAGGTCCCCGTAGCCAGTGAGGTCTTTAGAACGAGGGCATGGAGGGTTGAGAAACCCTGAACTGGGTTGCTGTTAAGGAACTTAAATTAAGTTACCATAATGGGTATATATAGTAAATAGCAGGGTTCCCCAATATAGTAACTTAAATTAAGTTCCTTAACAGCAACCCAGTGAAGCAACCAGTGCTGCAAATCGGCCGGTGGATTTGGAACGGCACTGAAGAACTTTGCCGCGTCCTGCACGCGGGAGACATTGGCATAACTTGCCAGGGCTACTCACGCTTGAAAATTCCCACTTCAAGCAAGGACTCAAGCACGCTCTACGACACCATGCCTGCTACTAACGAGAAGGGCTAAGAACAGCAGGGAAGATAGCAGAAAGTAGTTTAGGGTTTAGGGCCAGCTTAGGGCTCAAATTTCAGAGAACTCGACCCCCAAATCCACGCGTCAAACATATGCCAAGACATCCCTGCCACAAATGAAAATCAGATGTTAGTTTCCCAAAATTGGGGTTGCCCCTTATATACCCAAATATATTGTAAGTCTTCTCATGGGGCATCCAAAATATCAAAATGGTACCCCCAATTTGGGAAACTCATAGGCCCTAAATAGTGGTTTCAATATTCTCTTCCATTATATCCATATAGCCCTAAGTATATTGACCCCAATTTTGGGAAATCCATGATTTTGGGAAACTCATGACCCTAAACCCTAAATAGTGGTTTCAATTTTCTCTTCCATTATATCCATATAGCCCCAAGTATATTGACCCCTAATTTTGGGAAATCCACAGATGATCTCTTCCAACATCCTTGGACAGCTTCAAACGGTCGAGCGTGGACTTCGGGCGATAATCGTTGAGCAGCCTCAGATTGTAGTCTCCAGGTATGGGTTTGTGGTTTAGGAAATTTGGGACCGTGGGGTTGAGGAGTGCTTCCACACTTTGAGGGGTTTCGGGTTTAGAACTTTTCGGAGGCTGTGCTTTTTGATGCCCCTGATGTCCGGGGGGGGGAGGACTCCTAGGGCCAACAGTCATAATCGGGGAATGGGGTTTAGGGTTTAGGGTTTACGGGTTTAGGGTTTAGGGTGTCTAGGAACTACCCTCCAGTATGACCGCAGTACCTACTATGAGGTACTTGAGGGCCTTGAGGCATTCAGGGTACATGAAGGAGTCTAGGTTCCTCCTGGGTTGCTGTTAAGGAACTTAAATTAAGTTACCAGAATATGGGTATACAGCAAAGAATACGGTGTTCCTATTATGTCAACTTAACTCAAAACCCTTAACAGCAACAAACCCTGAATAACCCTAAACCCTAAATCCTAAACCCTAAATCCTACACCCTGAACCCTAAATCCTAAACCCTAAAACCTAAACCCTTAACTCTGAACGCTTGGCACAAGCAAATCCTTCCCGCAAGTCAAGCAGCAGTTGCTCCCTGGCCTGGCGACAGCCCAATGTCTTTTCTAAGCTTAATGGTTCTTAGTAGGGAATAAGGGGTTAATATATAGGTATATGTGTACGTGTATATATATATATAGGGGCTAGGGTAGTTTGGGGTTTGGGGCTTGGGGTTAGTAGGGGATAAGGGAATATATTGAGGTTCATGGAAAAGAAAATGGAAACTAGTACATACGGTACATATTGGGGTTCTTCATAGGGAATAAGGGAATATATTGCATATGGATTATATAGAGATGATCTTCCCCTATTCCCTAATGAGAACCAATAAGTAAGGGGGAGCGAACGTTACACCCAAACTCCTACCAACATTCCTCTAGGCGCGTTGAAACCTGAACTTGCAGACGAATGCAATGCGCAGTTCACTCCACCTCTCTCCTCCGCTCCTCTCATCCAAAAACCTAATCAGAAGCCCAGAGCCACTGTAAAACCAAACCCCTCCCCCAACTGACCTATAGTCTAAACGCCTGAAAGGGGTTACACTAGGAGCTTTAGGCTACAGCCCACCTGGCCTGGAGAAAGTGCTTGCGGGCTTGTAGCAGGACTGCGTAGTCCCTGCTTGGGAGGTGTTGCAGCGGGGCCGAGCGCCGGCCCGCCAACCACTCCGACTTGTAGTGCCGCCTCTAGGGGTTTAAGGTTTAGGGGTTTAGGGGTTTAGGGGTTTAGGGGTTTAGGGGTTTAGGGTTTGGGGGTTTAGGGTTTAGGGTTTAGCCTATAAGTTCACTGGGTTGCTGTGAAGGAACTTACATTAACTTACCATGACATGGGTATATAGTAAGTAGTAATAGGTGTTCTTTATTCTAGTAACTTTCTTGGAAGTTCCTTAACAGCAACCCAGTTAAGGGTCTGGGACATGCCTATAAGCCTGTGGAAGGTATAGTACACATGAGTCTTGCACATGAACCTGAAAAGCAACTTCTGACCTGCCCTTTTCAAGAAAACTTTCTATCCGTAAACTATGTTTCAAAGATGTCTAAAAATCCCTACATGTCTGCGCCTTTCAAGAAAACTGTCAATTCCCAAACTTGCCAATAAAAATGCCGAAAGTTTCCCCACATGTTGCGGCCGAAGAGCCATTCCGGGATGCCGAACACAAGATCATGCAGGCCATTGGCAATGAGGTGCTTTTGGCAGATGCCCTTTGGCAGTGCCTCCTCTAGCTGCAGGGTCCTAAGCCAGCAAAGTGCAACCGCGCAACTTGAAGTGGACCATGCAGCTTTGGGCTTATAGGGCTTTAGGATTTTCAGGGTTTATATGGTTTGAGGGGTCTAGCATTTATTTGACCATTATAGGGTTTAGGATTTTTATGGTTTATGGGGTCTAGGATTCCTAGGGTTTAGGGTGTATAGGATTTAGGGTGGGTGTTCCTAAGTCCTTTGCGTTATTTACTGAAGCACAAGGGTCGTCGGCGCTTCCAGGAAGGCTGTGTGGGGCCGCAGGGAGCTTTGAATCACCTCAAAATCATCCAGAAGCTCGCGCGAGGCCCAGCCCATGGCCGAGAACACGGATGCTGTGGAAAACCAATTGAAAAATCAAACTACTACATTATTATAGAGTATATTTTGGGAGTATATTGGGAGAGTGGAAAAGAAAATGGAAACTACTACATTATTATAGGGTATATATTGGGGGTGTAATCTAAACTCCTAGTATTCCCCTGAATAATTCATATTGTAGTGCCCTACAATCCCCTATATAACCCCTTCACGGAGGTTACATTATGGCTTATGTCATCTTCCTGCTTGACAGCTCCATCTCGCCTGCGACATGCGGCAGCTTCTACTGAAACTAGCCTGAAGCAAACATCATTCGCATACAACCTGAGGGACAACTGAAGCTTGAGGTTTGAGCCGTGTTTCATGCTCGGGCGGCGCATTGGTGCAGTAGTAATACTTAATACACACCATTGGATCCAGCTTTACAACCTGGTGACATTCAATGCCACTTGAGTATCGTTGTTTTGGTGGTTGAACCTAGTAAGATGATATTTCTTATATAAAATGCTATACCCCAAAAGGCGGCTAGAATCTTACTCCATATCGGGTACCAAAGTATCCCCAAATAAAATACTACTCACTTGGAGTCCAATCTACATCGTGACGATCAGATTTCGAGAGTCACCCGAAGTAAGCATCCACCGTTAGCCAGAGAGGGGTTATATAGGGATAATGGAAAATAAAATGGAAAATACTATAATATACAATAATATATAGGGATAATGGAAATAAAATGGAAACTACAGGGTTACATTGGGATTATATACAGCCGCCAGGAAGAACAGCAACGCACCATTTTTACAGCTCCGAAAGGACTTCAGCTGCCAAGCAGCTGTGGTGCCTGGAGGTGCGTAGTCCCCTGACGACGGTCTGGCTCGTGCAGTCGATTACACTACCGGTACGATCTAGGGCTTAGGGTTTAGGGTCTAGGGTTTAGACTTCGACAGTTCTCCACTTGACCCGGTGCTTCGGAAAGTTTCTTTACAACTGTTCCTCCAGAGGGCCTCCCACATACCTTCAATTTGAAGAACAAATGCTCCATGTAAAGAAATAGCCTCTCAGGCAAGATCCAAGCTGGGTTGCTGTTAAGGAACTTAGATTCAGTCACCATAGTATGGGTACATAGTGAAGAATCGGGTTTCCATGTAGACCTTTTAATTAGCAGCGCAACCCAGCAAGTACGTGGCTCAGGAAGCCGTGCTTGAGCTTTCATTTCGACTAGCGCTTGGCAAACAGCTGGCTGTTCTAACCTTGTTTCTACAAAGAACATGAAGCTATTTAACTTAGTCTCCCCAAACCTTGACCCCCCCTCAATCTGAGCTCTTGATGAAGCAAAATCTTCATACTAGTTTGGGATTATGGATCCGAGCTTAGGCCCTAGGCTAGCTGCTTCGAGGCTAGTCAGGAGCACATATTGTATTACATGTCCTGCTTACTACTTACTGGGGGTTACTAGGGCATACGGGAATATATTGTACGAGGAGTACATAGGGGCCATAATCCCCTACTCCCCTACTCCCTACGTACTAACCACAAGTAAAATTAGCTGCAGTGTCTACATCGCCTAGATTCTATCACAAGCGGACTTGACTCAGACTTGCATTCCATGGCGCTGAAAGGGCGCGCAACGAACCCAACCAGCAGTCGCTGTCGGCCTCGCACAGCCTCGCCACATCCAGCAGATTAACAGGAACAGCAGCAATAGCAGTGATTCATGATTTTGTTCAAAGGAGAAATGCTAGCTATTGTGGTATACCCTATTATACTATAGTAGTTTCCATTTTCTTTTCCATTATCCCTATAACCCCTATATTACCCCTATTAAACCCTATCATGCTATAGTAGTTTCCATTTTCTTTTCCATTATCCCTATAATGGGTAATGAAAGGACAATTCTGAGCGCGGGCCTGGCGGCAGACCGCACCGTGTCTTGCTGGTGTCGCTGGCCAGGGAGGTGCAAGAATCCTGCTTCAACTCACCTGGCCATTTGGGTTTAGGGTTTAGGGTTTAGAGTTTAGGGTTTAGGGTTTAGGGATCTAAAAATTAGATCCCCTAGAACCATAGGGGGAATTATATAAGGATTTTATAGGGCTTATAATGGGTCTATATAGGGGATCTAATTTTTAGATTTTCTCAGGGGTCTGGGTTCTTACGGGGGTTTCCGGTTGATGTCATATGGCCATATCTTTTCTTCAGATGACTATGGCTCCTTGCTGACTCTTGTTGTGGTGTGTGGGGCTGAGGGGCTGGTGGTATATTATATTATATTGTAGTGTATTGTATTAAATTATAGTATATTATATTATAGTGTAGTATATTGTATTAGATTGTAATATATTATGTTATAGTATATTTTATTATATTGTAGCATATTATGTTATATTGTAATATATACTAGCTTATATTATACTATATTCTACTGTTGGATGCCTGGCCCTGGGCAGCATCTCGTCGCTCCGGGTCTTCAAGGAAGAACGTCACCTGAAAGAACCGCATGGATGCGAGCCAAGAGGAAGGGCAGTTGTGTCACTGAACCCTCAGGGTTTACAGGGTTTAGGGTTTGGGGTTTATAGAGTTTTTTGGGATTAGGGTTTAGGGTTTAGGGGTTAGGGTTTAGGGGTTCAAATATGTGCCATAATCTAATCCTAGTATCCCCCTTAGTAACCCCTGTAGTCCCCTTGATGATCCCCTGTATCATATTAATCGCCTTCAAACGATTAGATTACAGCTCATATGTATATGCTTATAATCCCACATAGAACAAGCCCAGAATACCCCGAACACAACCTGCATGCAAGGCCAGGGGGCCGCCATTTCACTTGGTGCAAACCAGAATTGTAATGAGCTTGTAGTAGAGGTCACAGGCATAGCCCTCGATCTCCTGGCTCTCAACCTGGGTTGCTGTTAAAGGAACTTAAATTAAGTTACTATATTGGGGAAACCCCATTATTTACTATATATACCCATTATGGTAACTTAATTCAAGTTCCTTAATCCCTAAACCCTAAACCCTAAACCCATTGTAGTAACTTAATTTAAGTTCCTTAATCCCTAAACCCTAAACCCTATATACCCATTATGGTAACTTAATTTAAGTTCCTTAACAGCAACCCAGCAACTCTGTGGAAGGTGGCTCCCAAGATCTCAGAGCCCAGTCCGCCGTTGCTGATGACCAAATACTTGCCCCCATCCTTCCTTAGGTCTCTTAGGGTTAGGGTTTAGGGTTTAGGGTTTAGGGTCTAGGGTTTAGGTGGGTAATATGGAGATAAGGGATAAGAACATGGAAGCTACAGGGATTACAGGAGTTATGTAGGGGTTATAGGGTATATCTTTGTGGTCATAGTAGATCAACTGGACTGTTGCCCCCGTTCTCTACTCTTCATACAACGATCCTAAGAAGAGGGACCCCTCCAACCCCCAACTCCTAAAGCCCTGTACTATCCCAAAAACCCATCCCTCAAACCCAACAATCCTACAACTCCAAAACCCAAAGCCCTTGACTCCATCCCCGCCCCTCCCGGGTCAAGGACGTCCAGCTCCTTCTTCTTGGAATAATACTATGAGGGTCATGTTGGGATTATATATATGGGGATGAAAAGAAAATGGAAACTACTATAATGGGGTATATACTAAGGTTAGAATAGGGTGTATATGAAGGGCTATATGGGGATAATGGAAAAGAAAATGGAAACTACTATAATACATATAGATTTAACCCCATATAGTCCCTATATAACCCCTACCTATAATCCCTCTAGTATATATTGGCTTTTAACGATGAAGGCTTGGGTTAAGTAAGGGATGCCAAGCCGCAGGGCCCGGTGCACTTCTTCCACCATGGCAGCGCCACGCCTTCGCATGGCCTCCGTGCCGGCCTCGAAGAGCGAGTCCAGAGCCCCCTGGGGTTTAGGGTTTAGGGTTTAGGGTTTTTAGGGTTTAGGGTTTAGGGTTTGGATCTGGTATAATATGATGTCTAAAACACACGATGAAGATCATACATGTATATATATATATGTATGATTATAAACATATTCTGTGTATATGAATGTACATCTGTTGGATATACAATATGCATAGATATATATATATATACATGTCTTGGAGTTAAGAGTTTGACACTTAGGGCCAGGGGCTGAGGGCTAAGGGTCTAGCACGCAAAGGGGATGACCTCCGCCTCAGCCCTAGATTCGAAGTTCTATCCTAATCCCTTAACTTGCAAGCCTTCGCAGCCCTTGGCCCTAAACCTACCCTTAAACTCTAAACCCTAAACTCCAACCCCTAAACCCTAAACCCCTCAACCCTAAACCCTAAAGCCCTCAACCCCTCAACCCACCCCACCTTGTCAATGCAGAAGTCGTAGACGCCCTCGCCCAGCACGCCGTGCTCCGAGCAGTCCAAGCAGACCCAGTTGAGTTCTGGCTCCTGTGCTCCACGGTGGGTGTAGGTGTAGGGTTAAGGGTTGCGGGGTTTGGGTCAGGCTTGGTGTTTGAGGAGTTGGGGTTTACGGTTTAGATTTGAAGGTCAAGGGTTGAAGGGTTGAGATCTGTGGTGCAGGCGGAATTAGGTACAGAATCATCGCAAGAGATGTCTGGGTGTGTTGGGATGAAAAAATATTCAGGGGCTAGGAAAACCCTCAAAGTTCGTGGTGTCTTGAGGGGTCTTACAGCCTGTATGACAGGGTGGCTAGTTTGCAAGGGGATACAGGGCTTTCAAAGCAACAGCAACAGCAGCAGTACAAGCGGAGGAGGAAGAGCAAATGACATATAACCCCTACATAAACTACCCTATGATCCCAGTTTCCATTTCATTTTCCATTTGATTCTCCACTATAGGGGGAATAATCCCAGTTTCTCCCCTATATATTGCCCCTACAGACGTCAGGTGACAGGGACGCCGCAAGCAGCAGCAGAAGGCAAAAGCAAATTACCGCCGCCACCCAGGAGAACATGCCTATGAGCTATAGTCTAAGCTCCGAGTAATAACCACTAGAATACTCCCCTATGTAATCCCCTATAGATCCTCCTCTGAGGAGTTTAGGCTACAGCTCATATTGTAACTATGATCCTGCTTCTGCATCATCTCGATGACCACCGGGCTGTAGTCAACATTAACAACCTTGGGAACTTCTAAGAGTTGGAGATTTATCAATTTCCCAAGCTAGGGTTTAGGGGGCTTAGGGCTTAGGGGACCCCAATATAGATCCCAATATACTATAGATTTGGGACCTGAAGTTGACGGGTACTTCTGCGAGGAATCTCCAGGTTGCATATACGCTTCTTCCAGGATAACCAACTGCCTGTTGCGGATGGTGTATGACACCCTGATAAGAAACCTTAAACCTTTGGTCTAAGGGTAGGTCCAAGATTTGGTGCTTCTCAGGACTGGGGTCCACCCAAATGCCGTCAAAACAGCACACTCCGTTTTTCATCGGACCCCAACAGAATCATTCTTCTGGCAACCCCCACACACAAGTTCCTACCCTACGCACCCTTAACTGCTAGATATCGTTAACTCCTACGTACTAAACCTTCCACCCTGCACTCCCTTCATGCAGGCAGCATTCCGAAAGCCGTAGTCGACCAGCTTTCTGCTCAGGCGGCTGTTGCCGCAGCCCACATGCCTGAGGTCCCAAAGCCTACCCCAAAAAACCACCTGTGAAACGGGCTTAGGGGCTAGGGTGTGCTCTTGGCGCCTCAGGGCAAAACACCACAGACGGTTCTGGCGTTTGGGGTTTGCGGCATCTTACATGGCACCTCATACCCCCAAAGAACACACACAACGATTTGGTGGCTGGTAGGAACTGATCTCAGACGTCCTCCCTACATAATCCTATATACTGGCAGTCTCGATATCTGCCTATTCCTTCATTCCCACAAGCAAACCTATAATCCAATCTAAGAGCATGGCTGCCTTTGTCTTCTAACTACGTGCAACCTAGGTGCAGTACTTTGCTGCCATGTTTGTCTTCCAGCAGCCCGGCCACAAACCTGGACCCCAGGGCTTGGGGTATAACCCTAAATAGCAGTTTCCATGTTCTTTTCCATTATCCCTATATAAGCCCAAACATAACCCTATAATAATAGAGTAGTTTCCATTGTATTTTCCATTATCCCTATATAACACCTATGTTACCCCCAGGGCCTGGGGTATGGTGGTCGAAAGGTTTGAAAGGCTTCGAGGCTTTCGGGATGGCTTTGGCTTTGAAAATTTTAGGGATCGGAGAATCCAAGCCCCAAAGCCAACCCTAAACCCTTAACCCTATAAACCCTAACCTTATAAACCCTAAATCCTAAACCCTGAACCCTAAACCCTATTCTGACACGCAGGCAGATCCCGAGGCTGCGGCGGCCAGATTGCCTCGCAGGTCTGGTTCCACTCCTTAGCAGCTCAGCATATGTTGCTACTACCTACTTGGGGAGTTCAGTAGGGAGTAAGGGAAGTATAGGGTTTAGGGGTTAGGGTTTAGGGTTTAGGGGATAGGGTCAAGGGGACTTGGTAAGTAGGCTAATAACCCCTATAACCCATATAGTAACCATAATTATCCCTATTATTAACCTACTTACGAAGTCCAGATGACCCTCCAAGTACTGGTGGTCAGTAGGGAATCACGCTTTTTAATATATAAACCTTTTTCCGCCTGCCAATCCAGGTAAGAATGCTACCGAAGCAAGACCATGACAGAGCAGCGTTCATGTTTAGGGTTTAGGGTAGGGGTTAGGGTTTAGGGTTTAGGGTTTAGGGTTTAGGGGTTATATGGGGAAGAATGGAAAAGAACATGGAAACTACTATTTAGGGTTTAGGGTTCCCCTATTCCCCACCAACCACCAGTAAGACGAAGTGGAGCGTGCGGAAAAAGATGTCTGGGTTTAGAGTCCGAGCGCTGGAACACTGCAGTACGTCTTTACCAGAGACTGCTAGAACGCACTACACTGCCATATTCGGGACCTAGGCTGATTTCAAGGAACAAAAGAACTATTTCTTCATTGAGTCCCAAACCTTCTTGCCTGGGATGCGATCAAAGAACTTAAGCTTTGTTCCTCCACTATGGATATACCACGTATAGGGGGTTCCTTCGAAGCCCATATTAAAAAAGGAATGTGGTGATCACAAGATGGTAGCCTCATAAAAACCACGTGCTGGCCTAGATGCGTAGCCATCGGGATATCGTCCCGAGGCATAGGCCTCATTGAAACTGTTGTTTGGCTGCAATTACCAAAGTTGTTTGGGGTTTAAATTACTCGTTGCACTCTATGGGATTCAGTAATTTAGGGTTTAGGGTTTAGGGTTTGAATTAGAAGTAGCTTGTCTTCAGCAGTTTTGGCTATGGGGCCATGCTACCCTTATGGATTTCACAACAGGAGCAGTTGCCGGTCATCCTGCAAGATCAGATCACAAAAAAGTGGGACACATCCCAGGACAGGCGCAACCCCAAACCCTAGACCTGAGTAATGAGGAATGCCTCCATTCATGATAATTTGCAGGTCGAAAAGCTGCAGAAACTGACATCATCTGGGTGGAACTGCCTGATAGCAACCAGTTATTTCGACATATCAGGGCACCAGCAAGAATACCCTGCAAAAATCCATATGGCTCTTCTGGTGAGAATCCACAGGCCAGACCCACGGCATTGATGCATCGCAGCCTCATCCCCCTAAACCCTGACACCCCCAACTCTCCACCTCAAATCTCACACCCCTAAACCCCAAACTTCTACACCCTAAACCCTTAACCCTAAACCCTGACCCTAAACCTTAATCCACCCCAATCCACCCCTAAACCCTTCGCTTCATGTCTTGAAACCTAGAGCCTGGGCCTCATCCCAGTACTCCCGGCGGCCAAGCCAACCGCGGCCACCACAGCGCAAAGCAAAGCGGCGTCTGAAGATTAGATAGGGTTCTACAAGGGATTATATAGGGGATTCTACATGGGGTTATATAGGGCTACAGAGGGTTATATAGAATTTAGGGTTTAGGGTCTAAACTCCTTAAGGGGGGGGAGTGTTATGAGGGTTACTAACTGGGGGGCTCAATGGGTTTAGTGCAGTTCATGGATTGCTTGGGCTGCGGGTGTGGGTTTCAGGGCGTGTTGCTGTTTGGCAGCTTCCGCCCCACAAGCTACACAAACCCTAAACCCTAAACCCTAAAACCTAAACCTAAACCCTAAACCCTAAACCCAAGTCCCTTCACGACCACCCGCATAGAAAGCACCTTACTTTGTCGGCCAGCTGGGCCATCAGCCCACAGACATCTCCCGCACAGTCCAGGACCATGGTAGATGCTGTGACGGCTTACTTAGGGTTAGTTGGGTTTAGGGCTTTGGGTTTGGGGTTTAGGGTTTAGGGTTACTTGGGTTTAAGGTTTAGGGTTACTTGGGCTTGGGTTTAGGGTTAGGGTTACTTGGGTACTTCTATGAGCTATAGTCTATGTCCCGAAACCCCAAGACCCTAAACGCTAAACCCTATAAACTCCTAGCATCCGCCTAAGCAACCCTACAATACTCCCTTTATATCCCCTAAATACCCCCACAGGTTTGGACTATAGCTCACGTGGTGATGCAGAGGCTTCGAGAGGCAGGGGCTGAGGTATGCTTAGGGGCATGGTGTTTGGGGAGGCAGAATAGGAGCTCCTTTGATGGGCTTGCGGTACGCATTTTGGGGTATGGGGTTGTGACAGTTGCCAGCACAGGTTGGTTTAGGGATAGGGACTTAATCAAGATGTTACAGGGCTTGTCGTAGCAATGTGCGGATGTCCGCTGAAATTGTACGTCAGTAGAAGGGATGCATTGTTGGTGCTTTTGGCCTGATCAACCTTTCGCTCATGTGTTTTGCAGTAGTCCTGCTTGAGCATGATGCTGGCAGGATTGGCTGGTATTACGGCCTGGGCAACGTGGTTACTTTCTATGAGGTGGACCCTGCCAATGTGCGGATCACTCTCGGCGTATAGATGATACTTGAAGGAATGTAGTGGTGTTGAGTAGGACAGGAGGTGGAGTATGGCATAACTCATTGGCTGCCGTCATTACTCCCTAACATGAGCCATAGTCTAAACTCCTTAAAGGGGGTTATATAGGGGATTAGATAGGGATTATTAAGGGGGGATACTAGGAGTTTAGACAAGGGCTCACATGAACAAGGCTTCTGCTAAGTCTTGCACCCCTTGAATCGATCTGCAAAGCATCTGTTTCTCCATGGTGGGGCCACTCGTCCTCTTCTTGCCCGACTGGTTTTGCCAGCCGATCGAAGAGTTGGACCTGCAAAGGCCACTTCCGTGATTGTTCATCATTATCATCATCATCATCATCATCATCATCGTTCTCATCATATCGTTATCATGAGTATCAACATCAATATCAACATCAACACCCCCAATCACCATCACCATGATTGTCATCGGCTTTGCTGCTTCTCTTGTTTAATGATTCTTGTTGCAATCTCTTGATGGCCTGCCTGATCTACTCGATGCGATCCTGGCCATCTGGGATCCACGGGCCTTTTTTCTCGTCCTGCAGAGGGGCGCAGCATACTGTGATGGTGGCGATGGTGATGAGGATGATGAGGAGGATGCTACACTAGTCGAATGTATAGAAAGAGATGTTGTACTGTAGTTTCCATTCCATCATGAACCGAACATGCGATGCTTGTTGCGTCTCTGGATTCATAAACAAAAAGAAGACGGAAATTAGCAAATGACAGCAGGGTCAATTCAGCCATGGTTGTGCGAGTCCTGCTTATGCAGGATCGACATGTCGAAGTACCTTGCACCGAGCGTCAGAGGGTTTGGAAAGCTTAAGGTTCAGAGAAACATGAAAAATGCATTGCCCAGTGGCCAAATGGATGTGTTGGATGGTAACAAGGCGTCACACCAAATGATGCTACTGCTTCTGTAGACCCGAGATGCAAATTACTGAAGTGTTGTGGTCGGAGGCATGGCAAAGATGATCGGCTGAGCATGTGACCCATCTTAGCAGAGAAAAGCGACCGCACCTTCTCAGCTACTTATTTTTGATGATCTCTAATGCTATGCTCGACCTGGGCCAGACTCCTACTCTGGAATAGTGCCCTCAACCCTAAACCCTAAACACTAAACCCCAAACCCCTAAACCCTAGACCCTAAACCCCTAAACCCTCTACACCCTCTACACCCTAAAAAACCTGTCTTGAGACGTCGTTCAACAAATTCCAGCGATGGAGCCCCCGAGATGAGGTGAACATAACCTCAAACTTGGGTCAATCCCCCACCCAGTTTAGGGTTTAGGGTTTAGGGTACCACAAGGGACTATTCTGGGTTGGCCCCTAAAGCCCTTTGAAAATATTCGTATATAGGGTCCCTTATTAAAGGCATTAGGGAAAATATTAAATATGCCAGGGGCCTACAAAGTATTGTAGGCATTTTAAGGCCCTATTCACTCCAGATTAAGTCACTATAGGGGGATTGACGTAACATCAAACCTCGTCCCTAACCTCTCCGAAACACTAAGCAGTCTTTGTCGATCCCTCAAGCCCTCCCTAAACCCCAAACCCTAATTACACCCTAAACCCGAAACCCCAAACCCGAAACCCCTAAACCCCAAACCCCAAACCTTGAACCCTGAACCCTTAGCGCTAAACCCTAAGCCCTACAACTACCAAGCACCGAGGAGTTCTGGACGAGGCCGCGGCTTCTCCCCCTTCGGGCCGATCTGGTGAGGATCGGATCTGGGAAAGTTTGGAAAGCCTCTCCTGCCAGGTCAACGAAGTTCAACGAAACTTCGATGGGCTTTCAGTTGGGGGAAACTACCATATTAAAGGGTTATATAGGGTTATATAGGGTTATATGGGGTGATATAATGTATATATAAGGGTTTTATATAGGGATAATGGAAAAGAAAATGAAAACTACCATATTATAGGGTTATGTGGGGGATCTCTCGATATTCTGCTTGCCGGTGTGAAGGTGTTTCAATGGTCTTCTCAGAGAGTAGACAGGAGTTCTCTGGAACAGTTGATCGTGAGCCTCATCTGGTGTATACCAAGAACTGTGAGCTCTTGTTAGGGAGTCCCTCCGACAAGGATCCATGAAATTTTGCAGTTACGGAGCAAACCTGGACCTAGCCCGGACAGACACCCATACCGCGATCCAACCCCCAATCCTCATCCATAGAGATACCCCTGCATACCCTATACACCCTAAACCCTAAACCCTAAACCCCTAAACCCTAAACCCCTAAACCCTAAACCCTAAACCCCCTAAACCCCTAAACCCCTAAACCCCTAAACCCTAAACCCTATACACCTCTTTTGAAAT
>CAJNIZ010002821.1:0-25123 GCA_905231905.1 Symbiodinium pilosum | reverse complement strand
CAAGCAGCTCGTCAACAAGCACATCCTCCACCAGCAGCAGTTCAACGTCAACGTCGTCCACGTCATCATCGAGTACCAGCACATCTTCAACGTCCACATCAAGTTCGTCCACATCAAGTTCGTCCACTTCCACCAGCAGCACGAGTACGTCGTCAACAAGCACGTCGTCCACCAGCAGCAGTTCTACGTCAACGTCGTCCACGTCATCATCAAGTACAAGCACATCTTCAACATCCACATCAAGTTCATCTACGTCTACCAGCAGCACAAGCAGCTCATCAACAAGCACGTCGTCCACCAGCAGCAGTTCTACGTCAACGTCGTCCACGTCATCATCGAGTACCAGCACATCTTCAACCTCCACATCAAGTTCGTCCACTTCCACCAGCAGCACGAGTACGTCGTCAACAAGCACGTCGTCCACCAGCAGCAGTTCTACGTCAACGTCGTCCACGTCATCATCAAGTACCAGCACATCTTCAACATCCACATCAAGTTCGTCTACATCCACCAGCAGCACGAGTACGTCGTCAACAAGCACGTCGTCCACCAGCAGCAGTTCAACGTCAACGTCGTCCACGTCATCTTCCAGTACAAGCACATCTTCTTCATCCACATCCAGCTCCTCTACCTCTACAAGCAGCACAAGCTCATCGTCAACAAGCACGTCTTCAACATCCACTTCCAGTTCTTCTACTAGCACAAGCAGCACAAGCTCTTCGTCGACAAGTTCGTCCTCCACAAGCACCTCATCCACAAGCAGCAGTACTACCTCTACATCATCCACGTCTTCTTCCACCACAAGCACATCGTCGTCTTCTACATCCAGTTCTTCCACATCCACGAGCAGCACAAGCACATCCTCAACTAGCACATCATCCACCAGCAGTAGCTCTACATCAACATCAACAACTTCATCATCGAGTTCAAGCACATCTTCAACAACGACATCCACTTCTTCCACTTCAACGAGTAGCACAAGCACCTCCTCCACAAGTACATCGTCTACAAGCACCAGTTCTACGTCAACGTCATCCACGTCATCTTCCACTTCCAGCACGTCCTCAACATCCACATCAAGTTCGTCCACTTCCACAAGCAGCACAAGCACTTCGTCCACCAGCACGTCGTCCACCAGCAGCAGTTCGACGTCAACATCGTCAACGTCGTCATCAAGTACAAGCACATCTTCAACGTCCACATCAAGTTCGTCTACGTCTACCAGCAGCACAAGCAGCTCGTCAACAAGCACATCGTCCACCACCAGCAGTTCTACGTCAACGTCGTCCACGTCGTCGTCCAGTACAAGCACATCTTCAACGTCCACATCAAGTTCGTCCACTTCCACCAGCAGCACAAGCACTTCGTCCACCAGCACGTCGTCCACCAGCAGCAGTTCAACGTCAACGTCGTCCACGTCATCATCCAGTACAAGCACATCTTCAACGTCCACATCAAGTTCCTCTACATCCACAAGCAGCACGAGCACATCATCGACCAGCAGCAGCACAACATCAACGTCATCGACGTCATCATCGAGTACAAGCACATCTTCAACGTCCACATCAAGTTCGTCTACATCCACCAGCAGCACGAGCACATCATCGACCAGCAGCAGCACAACATCAACGTCGTCCACGTCATCGTCGAGTACAAGCACATCTTCAACGTCCACATCAAGTTCGTCTACATCCACCAGCAGCACGAGTACTTCGTCAACAAGCACGTCGTCTACCAGTAGCAGTTCCACGTCGTCATCATCCACATCATCATCTTCCACAAGCACATCTTCAACATCGACATCCAGTTCCTCTACCTCCACAAGCAGCACAAGTACAACCTCCACAAGTACGTCGTCCACAAGCAGCAGTACTACATCAACGTCATCCACATCATCATCGTCTACAAGCACATCTTCTACGTCCACATCGAGCTCCTCCACGAGCACATCCTCCACAAGCTCATCGTCAACAAGCACGTCTTCGACCAGCAGCAGTTCTACGTCAACGTCGTCTACGTCGTCTTCTAGTACCAGCACATCTTCTACATCTACATCCAGCTCCTCGACCTCAACAACCAGCACAAGCACTTCGTCAACCAGCACGTCGTCTACCAGCACCAGTTCCACGTCCACATCATCAACGTCATCATCGAGCACAAGCACATCTTCAACGTCCACATCAAGTTCGTCCACGTCCACCAGCAGCACGAGCACATCATCGACCAGCAGCAGCACAACATCAACGTCATCGACGTCATCATCGAGTACAAGCACATCATCAACATCAACATCAAGTTCATCTACGTCTACCAGCAGCACAAGCACCTCATCCACTAGCAGCAGTACAACATCTACAACATCCTCATCCACCTCGAGCACATCTTCATCATCCACATCCAGCTCTTCCACTTCCTCTAGCAGCTCCAGCACGACATCAACAAGTACCTCGTCCACTAGCAGTTCATCCACCAGCAGCTCCTCCTCAACCACTTCATCTACAAGCAGCAGCTCCACAAGTTCTTCAACAACTTCAAGCTCGACGACAACGACATCTTCGACTTCTACAACCTCCAGTTCTACTTCAACATCCAGCTCGACTACCTCATCCTCGAGCACTTCATCTTCCACCACTTCATCAACAAGCAGCAGTACAACATCTTCATCTTCAACGTCAACATCAACTTCGACCACATCGACCACTTCCACTTCAACATCGAGCACCTCATCCACGACTACATCCTCTTCAACAACGTCCACCAGCAGCACCAGCACGTCGTCAAGTAGCACTTCTTCCACAAGCAGCAGCACCACAACCACATCTTCCACTTCCACAACTTCAAGCAGCACATCCTCATCTTCAACGTCTTCAAGCAGCACAAGCAGCAGCTCGTCCTCAACTTCATCTTCCTCTTCCAGTACTACATCAAGCACCACAAGTACAACGACAACTTCAACTTCTTCGACAACCACAACGAGTTCCTCAACAACTTCTACATCAAGCTCATCAACGTCTAGCTCTTCAACAAGCAGCACTACTACTTCAACATCTTCCTCGTCTTCCTCCTCGACTTCAACGACTTCCACCAGTTCCACGTCAACAAGTTCAACTAGCACGAGTAGCAGTAGTACGTCTTCGACGTCCACATCGACTACCTCGACATCCAGCACAACGAGCACCACATCCACTACATCCAGTACCTCGAGCACAACCACAAGCAGCCCATCTGCATTTGATTACTGCTGCAAACTGTTGTAACGTTGTCTCACGGATTTCGCCGGCTGATCCTAGCCTGCTTCCAGCAGCTTTTTCTTGTGTCTGAACTAAGCCAGGCTAAAACCTGCGCAAAAGCGAGGGGTGGATTGCCGAAATCCAGAAGATGATGCGGACCTCTTGTTCGTAGCATGTTTTGGCGTTCGGCGTTTGTGCCTGAAACCTCCAAGCGCAACACATGCATGTTTACCCCCAATATTTGGTTCTGGTTTGGTGCTGGCCTATTTGGCCCAAGAGACGGGAAACAGTATCGGATACACCGATGCATGCCCAGATCACAACCGGAAGCATGTGTACGGGCTGCCAGTTTCGTTTTTATGTGTTGTTTTCTTTCTGAGGGTACTGCAGGCGCTGTCGGCGAGAGCCCATGAAAGGACTTCAGGGTTGCGTGTTCAGGTTTAACTTAGGGATAAGTGACATTCATTGCGTCTCCCTTCACACTCGAATCTGGAGCCACGAAGCTGTGGATTTTGACTGATCTTTGTAGGGCACGGCCTTTGTATGACTACGTTGACAGCCCATGCTTAGTTCGAATTCAAGCAACTGAAGTAAATCAGCTCGCACCTACTTCGACAACTCTTCGTAAGATATGCAATCATGCTCAACGCAAATGGAGTGCAGGCAGCTCATCCAGCACCACCACATCTTCAAGCAGCACCACTTCCTCAACGTCCAGCAGCACAACCACGAGCAGCACCACCACATCCAGCACTTCAACGACCTCCACGTCTTCATCCTCTACATCATCCTCGTCAAGCACGTCAACCTCGTCATCCACAAGCTCGTCTTCAAGCACTTCTTCCTCAACAACTTCTACTTCTACAACTTCAAGTTCCACGACGTCCACATCAAGCTCTACAAGCAGCACGACCACATCAACTTCAACAACGACCTCCACAACGTCAAGCACTTCAAGCTCAACTTCTACATCCAGCTCTTCGACCACCAGCACCACCACATCTTCCACCAGTAGCACTTCTACCAGCACTTCTTCTACCAGCACTTCTTCTACCACAACATCATCTTCAACGACCTCTTCAACATCCACAACAACTACTTCCACAACATCCTCTTCATCTTCGAGCACGACCAGCAGCACTACGACTACCTCTACCTCCAGTTCTTCCTCAAGCAGTACCACGACCTCATCTAGCAGCACGTCCACTTCCAGTTCGTCAACCTCCTCAACATCATCATCTTCCACTTCCACTTCTAGTACCACCTCCTCCACTTCAAGCACAAGTAGCTCTTCTACAAGCAGCACATCATCCTCGAGCTCTTCCACTTCTACGACATCCAGCTCAACGTCCTCTTCATCCACCAGCAGCACGACCTCGTCATCTACGAGCACCACTAGCACATCATCATCTTCCAGTTCAACATCTTCTACATCATCATCATCTAGTAGCACATCAACAACATCGACATCTACCAGCTCTACATCTTCAACGACCAGCAGCACCTCAACTTCTTCCAGCACGTCGACTTCTACCACAACAACATCTAGTACTACAACTACTACATCGACAACCAGCACCAGCACAACGTCTACATCATCCAGCTCTACATCTTCCAGCAGCACGTCTTCAACCACAACATCATCAAGTAGCACATCATCCTCGTCAACATCAACCAGTAGCACGTCAACTTCATCCAGCAGCTCATCAACCAGTAGCACTTCCACCTCCTCAACTTCTTCATCGTCTACATCTTCCTCAAGCACATCCTCGTCCACATCTAGCACCAGCACCAGCTCCACCAGCAGCAGCTCTTCATCAACATCGTCAACGTCGACAAGTTCAAGCTCAACATCTTCAAGCTCCACCACTAGCACTAGCACCTCTTCCTCATCAACGTCGTCCACGTCGACAAGCTCGAGCTCGACAACTTCCACCTCGACAAGTAGTACAAGCACGTCAACGACAAGCACGAGTACCTCGTCAACATCATCTACTTCAACATCCTCAACGTCAACCTCGTCCAGCAGTACATCGTCATCAACAACATCCTCTTCTTCGAGCAGTAGCAGTACGACATCCACGTCGAGCTCATCTACCAGCAGCAGCTCCAGTTCTACAACCAGCACATCCACTTCATCTACAAGCTCATCAACCACATCAACGTCTACCAGCTCCACCTCAACAACCAGCACAAGCAGTTCATCAACAAGTACAAGCACGACGTCCTCTTCCTCTACTTCTACTTCATCGACTAGCAGCAGTAGCACATCCACATCATCTTCTTCGACTAGCAGCAGTTCAACATCATCCTCGTCGACCACAACGTCTTCCACATCATCCACCTCGACGTCTTCAAGCAGTACGAGTTCCAGCACGACATCGTCTTCTAGTTCCTCAACCAGCAGTACCTCAACATCTTCAAGCAGCACATCCTCAACATCGACATCCTCGTCATCCACCTCTACATCCAGCTCATCATCTTCAACTTCCAGCACTAGCACTACATCGACAACGAGCACCTCTACATCAACCTCATCAAGCTCAACATCGTCCACTTCCACGTCTTCTACAAGCAGCTCCAGCTCATCCACATCATCATCGAGCACGACTCGTACAACATCCTCCACAACAAGCACCTCTTCAACTACTACAACATCATCCTCAACATCCACCACAAGAACAAGCACCACAACCACAAGCACGACATCTACTAGCACATCAAGCACCAGCTCATCCACAACCTCCACATCCTCCACAAGCAGCAGTTCCACCAGCACATCTTCTACGAGCAGTAGCAGTAGCAGTTCGAGCACTTCTACCACAAGTTCAACTTCCAGCAGTAGCACTACAACAAGCACCACTGTCACAACCACATCGACAACGAGCTCGTCAACCAGTAGTACTACAACAAGCTCCAGCTCAAGCAGCTCCAGCTCCACCAGTTCCACATCTTCCAGCACAACTTCTACCAGCTCCAGCAGCACTACAAGAACCCATACGTCAACAACAACATCCACAGCTTCATCAACTTCCACTACAACATCCACTACAAGCTCCTCTACAACTTCTACCACAAGTTCCACAAGCAGCTCGACATCTTCCACTAGCACAACGGTCACGGTAACTTCGTCCACCACAAGCAGCACCAGCTCTACAAGTACATCATACACAAGCACAACATCTACAACCGTGTCTTCCACCAGCACGTCGAGTTCAACTTCATCAACATCCAGCACGACAACAACACTCACATCATCGACATCCACCACGTCCACCATGTCCTCCACAAGTTCAACAAGCACGACGTCCTCTACCACGTCATCCACGAGTACGACAACCACCTCCACCACCAGCAGTTCCACGAGCTCAAGCTCTTCATCAACAACGAGCACCACCACGTCTTCATCCACTTCTACATCATCGTCTTCCACGGTCAGCTCCTCAAGCACCATGAATGGAAGCGGAATCGTTTTTCAGTTGGTTCTAGCCTGTAGTTCAAAAGGCTAAAGCCCAAAGGTGAGCCCGGTTCGATTTCAGACCTTGGGAGTTTGCGATAGTAAAGTGTCAGCTGCTGTTGTTCTACATCTTCTCTGGTTGGGCTTATTTCGGTCCATTCGAGGCACAAGCTCCACTACCGTAACATTGACAACAACATCCACCATGACTAGCACAAGCACCTCTCGAACGACCACGTCGAGCACCGGCACGTCTCCTGGCAGTGTTTGCCCGGTCAGATTGCAACATCTCTCATACTTTAGATGAACTTGCTTTCAAGCATGGGTCATGGGCGACAAAAAAGCCTAGCTGTCCAAATGCATGATCGAGTGTACACATCATTGGCGGTTCAGCCCAGAGCCCTACGTCAAGCACTTGCAGAACAGAACCTTGTGGCTGGGTTTGTGAGACCGCGGTTGTTCAGCTAACTGTGGCTAGCGGCTAGCCTTTTGTGGGTGGGTCAACCCAAACTGTGGGCTTGACCGAATTTACTTGCAGAGCAGCATACACCTACAATCCACCATGTCGCATCCACAGTGGGCTCAGGACAGCTACGACAACGAGTTCGACAGCAGCTTAGCTGACCGAGCTTTTCGTGTGCGTGGGATTTGCTTCCCAGACACCTTAAGGTGCTAGCCAGCCTCGTATGGCCTCATTTGCTGGTAGCATCAGTGCCATGCATCAGGCAACACCAACACTCCCCCGCGTGGATTTCGCCGTTCCCTGGAGGGATCTGCAGGTTCAGGGATATCCATTTTAAGGATGTGCAGCGGATGCATGCAGAACATATCAAAAGGCCAATCTCAGAAGAGTGGCAGGCGGTCTCCACTCAAGTGGGCGGGGAGCTGGGCGGCTACTCTGCAACCGTGTCGGGCATCGAAGGCTGCAGAAGACTTTGTTCGAGATGTTCTTCATGGCAAATCCCCTGTTCAGGCTGTGACCCGCCAGAGTCGTGTGGCTGGAGGCTAGCTTTAGTGGCCGCGTGACAGCATGATGACTTTGCGTTCTGAAAGCCGTACAATGAATCGTGGTCTAAGGAAGCATTGCCTCCGGCGAAGATCGTGGGGATCCTGCAGACGAGCCTGCAGCCCAGCGGCGGCGAGCTGACCCTGCTGTCCTCGGACTTTCGTGGTAGCGACATGGTCAAAGGCAAAGCTTTTCAGCAAACGCAGCACATGTACCGCTTAGTATCCCATTGTGTAAGTGTAACCTGCAGGCAGGGCTTACGACATAGCGCTTCTTCAACTTCCCACGCCAGTGTCTGGGACAGCTGAAGTTCGTCTGACACGTGCTAAGCAAGCAAAATTCGTGTACTGAGGAGCAGATGGATGAATTTCAGGCTCAACCTCCAGCAAACTTGGAGCTGGCAGAGAGTCAGGGTGTCCAGCTTGCGCTCTCACCTCGGCCTCTTAGCAGCAGTGCTGTCGCCGTCACAACCACAAAGCAGCGCAATGCCTCAGACTGGAACTAGTGGCGTATGGGTCAGGTTCATCGCAGATGCACCCCCTTTGCCCGGAACTGTGACATCAAATCCGCTATTTGGAACAGCAGTCACAACTGGCTTTTCGGCTACAACCACCGGCTGGGTGGACGAGGAGCTTGGAAGTCTTACTTATGCATTCTACACGTTCCCGCTCCAGCAGAGACTCAGATGACATTCAACATGATGGCTGCTGCATTTGAGATTGCTGACAATGGACTTAAATATTGGCAAGTTGAGGAACGTATCCGCGGCTTCAGACGGCTCCGGAGGACGTAGCCTGGCACAGAAGCTTGTTCGCTTCCTGTCCTGAGAAGTTCAAAGCGTGCAGGAATCGTGGTCGATGGAGGGTTCGTGCCTCCTGAGGTTGTGCCGTGGCTGCACGGAAAGCCGTTCAATCGTCTGGCAAGGCACATAATAAACCTCCAACCAATCCTGTCAGGAGTGGAGGGACAGCACCAGCCCTATCCACTGGTCCAAGCTGGGTGGTACTTTCCAGATAAATATTTCAGATCCTACTACGAGCTGGCAGGTGTCAGCAGCCTGGCAGCACTGGACCGTCCATGTCCGCACTATGAATATCCTACAGGTAGTGCTACAGGTGTGTTGCATTGCAGGTTGAGGGCTGCTGTGGCTGGGAGAGAAGGGTGTAGATACAAGGGAAAGAGTGAGAAACAAGAGTTTGTATTTGTGCAGATGGCTGCTGGCAACTACTTCACGGCGGTGGTTGCCAGGGATCCGCTAGGAAAGGCTGTGATTTTTGCAGGTGTCATGTTGTGCGGGTTGTGGGATGACGCCGGAGAGGAGCTATTGCTGCCGCGTTCGCAGCGGGACCAGTCGTGGAAGTTCCACAAGGTAGGAGGTGGTGAGTTGTAGGAGGAGTTGTGGGGAAGTGCAGTCAACTGAGCTATGGTTTCAGAATTGCCTCCAGGTGGCTTGACGCTGGAAGAGACGTCTGCAGCCCTTGATAATGCTCTGGCCAGTAATGACTCGAGCGTGATCTTGGGCATGCTGGATGCGCTCGTTTCGGTGCCGATTGTCGGACGCTCAAAGGGGAGCTTCATTCAGAATCCCATGTCTTCAGGTAATTTAGGTAGTTTCTGCTTCTTTTTTGGGTGTTTTTTCGTTTCGGGGGTTTGGGACTCCTCTTTTTATGCATGGTGTTCTCGTCTACATGGTTTCATGACCTGTCTGGTTCAACTACTTGGCGTCCTGGCTTCTCAGCTTTTTGGCTTCGCGGCTTCTCCAGCTTCTTGGTTTCGTTGCTTCTTGACTTCCCCGCTTCTTGGCTTCTCGAGGGGCTTCTTGCCCTCTTGGCTTTTCTAACTCTTTGGCTTCCTGACCTCTTGGCTTCTTGTCTTCACCCGTACAACGAGTATCACAGTACCAATCACCATCAATTTGTTGCAAGCAAGCAGCTATGTGTTGCCTGGTGTGTCAACGCTTTACACGTCGACCCATTTGCTTTGTAAATATAAACACAATGCTCGGCGAATTCGATCAAGATTCAGTAAAAAACTATGGCGCTCTCATCCTCGTCTATGTTTTGCAGATAGGGGCCCTGCCCCCTCAACCCCGCCACAGTTTTTAGAACGCAAGCATCGGGCGGCGTATCTCAACCAAGACTCAGCAAGAAACTGTGTATTGCTATTTTTGTCCAGTTTTGCAAGTGGAGGGGAGGCTGTTTTTTTAACACACTGCTATTTTCAATATTGAAATGAATATTTGTTTTGATGCCAGAACAACTTCCACTTGCTTTGCAATTGCCAATGCCAATAAGAATGGTACTCCTGATGTTGACCATCAATACAGGTACGAATATTAAGCCTGGACCTAGTCTGCTACTAATAGTCGTGTTAGGGCCAATACTATCACTGTAGCAGTCTAAATGTTCGTGGTAAAACACATTTTAGCACTCATCCTGATATTGATGCGAATACGAATGCCAATGCAAATGCCAGCATTACGTCCAGTACTACTATTACGAAGATTAGTCCTAAGGCTATTTTGAAGAATAATAGCATGAATCGCAATACTACTTCACATGAGACATCTCAATGTGGCAAGCGTGTGAGCTACCTGCGTGTGCAGGTCTGTACTAGCGATCGCTCGCATCCCTGAACGAGCGCTGCATAGGTGCTCCGAGCACCACATAAAATGCACCTCCAAAAAATCTTCCTTCCTTCGTCAGAGTCTGGGTATGGTGGACCTCACATCCAACGGGAAGATCTACTGGTGAAAGGTAACATGGAAGCTGCATTAATAAGTTGCTTGAGCTTGCCCTTGTGATTATATTCGTTATCGTCTTCAAATCAAGACGTAAGATCCATTTTCATTCCTCATCAAAACCACTATTTGTACTGACATAAACAGATAGGTCAATATTAGCTGCAACACCGATGTTGACATTTCTCATACGACTCTGGTTCTCGGTTTGCAACCCCCTCCGGCCCTCCCCCCAAATGGTATCCACCCCGCCGCCTCCCCCCGCCCTCCCCATGAGCTTCTACAGTGTCAGCTGGCACAGGGATGGGGCTTCTCGGGGTCGCCACCCTCGCAACTGTCGTCGTTTTTGTTTGGCACCTTTAGCAGCTTCCATATTGTTGTTGCATCCTCGATATCCTTCTATGAAACAATAGCCCTTTGTAAACCTTCATGGAATCTTCTATGAGCTGTTAGAAATCCTCCGGAAACTGTTATAAGCCCTCTAAAAATCTCCGTAGACTCAATGTCAATCACAAGACCCAGACCACAGGTTACCGAGTCACGGGGGCGGGGTGGGGTAATGGGTTGTAAGCCCTCTATAAACCTTTTAAGCCACTATAAGCTTTCAAGAAACTTCAGTTTAAAGCGCAAGACCCCGACCAAGGGCTGCAGGACCACGGGGCGTAATAGTTTCATCTAACGTAGAGCCTAGAAGACATCCCGAACTCCAAACCCCCAAACAAATCAGAGGGGAAGGGGGGAATTTTCAATTTTGCTAACTGCCGCGCTGCAGGATGAGGGAAAAACCATGAGTGGGGAGGGGGCCGGCCACATCCGGAGAGTAAATATACATACATTACACAACCCCTTGAACCAATATTTTCTCATTATTTTGTACATGATATATGTATTTCTACTGTATGACATGATATATACATATAGATAGATATGTATGTTAAACAATCTGAGAAAAGTGTTCTTTCAGTGCGCACCCGGATCCAAGATTCAAGATTCCTGAGAAAGGTTTTCCTAGGAATCTTGGATTTTGGATCCTACGGCGTTCTGAAATTTCAGTATTTGCCGTATTTTCGCTACGCTCCAAGATCCAAATCCAGGTTCCAAGATTCCAGGGAAAACTCTTCCTGGTTTTCTCATGTAAGCCGCGTACTGAATTCTACACATGTTTCGATTTATGAGCAGAATTCTCGAATTCCGGGCCCCTCATTTTCATTTAGATGATTTTAATATTTTTGATAGTTCTCAATTAATTCCAGGAACTCTCAAATGCTGGTGGGTTCCTGATTTTCTCTTTTTAGATCCTTTAGTACACTGGTCTGGATTTAAGTCAAGGAATGACATCCCGGGCTCCTGCTCATTTTCGTTAAGATAAGTTTCTCATTTGATCAGCATCGGCTTAGTACAGGAATTCTCAAATCCTCGGCGTTTGGTTCTCTCCATTTGGGTATTGGTCTAAATTCCCTATAATACGGGGTCCTATATTTGGGTTCCCATTATAATACGGGGCCCTATATAATTTTCCCCCATTTTGGGAAAAGTAATTTAGGGAAACTACCATATACATCTACATTGATTTATGACAGGAATTCTCAGATCCTTGGCTCCTGATTTTCTCCATATACATCCTTGATTAAGTTGGCTTGATTCATTAGGCAATACTCATACGGGCTCCTGAATTCTGGGTTCCTGTTTTTGTAGCAGCAATTCCGCGTTGAATTGGCTTCGATTCAGAATGTCGAAATCCTGCGCTCCTGAGTTTCTCCATCCTATTCCTTCAGTAACTTGGCTCGGATTGGTTCAAGGAATTCTGTAATACTGGGCTCCTGATTTTTTTCTCCATATAAGAGTTGTTTTGAATGTGCTTCACTTTCTGGACTCCAAGGGTTTTCTCTATATAATTTCAAACTAGAGGTGCTTCGAATCTTCGGCTCCTAATTTTTCCGTATAGGCTCCTTGCTAAATGTGCTTCAAAGTCCCAGCGAACGCACTGCAATCCTGGGCTCCTGTGAAAAAGCTGGTTGTTAAGACGAAAACCCAATTGTTATTTCCCAGGAATTATTTTGTTTTTTCATTCCCTCTTGATCCAGGAGTGAACCCCAAACCATCATGTCCTCCCAGGATTGATGGTTTTTGGCCAAGCGAAAAGAGAGATTGTGTGTGTGCCTTCTAGGAGCAGTGAAGGTCCCGCTTTTCTTTTTAGTTTGCGCGTTTTTTTTGGGCGTCTGTGGGTTTACAATTGTTACCCAAAGCTCTTCCTGACACACGGGTATGCCTTCGTTATCTATCAATTTATATCAACCGTAGCTGCCAGAAAAGTACTAGAATGCTGTGGTCCCGATCCCGCTTCTTGCCGATTATCCTTACTGTTCTTATTCTGCATAATACAGGTGTCATTTTTCTATTCCTACTACTACAAAAGTACTGCTGTTACTCGGATTGACCTCTATGACTTCATGTTCGGACCGGTGCAGTCAACTTTTATCAAGGTCATCTTTTTCCAAGTGGTGCTACTTTTCTGCTAGCATTACTTCCATAATTACAGAGGACGCTGCCGTTGCCGGCATTGCTCCTACTTTTTGTTGTTTCCAGTATTACTGCTACTCCTATCACAGTATTACTTCGGTTGTTTTGGTCACGTTGGTGATGATGGGAAGAGTATAGCAAAATTCATAGGAAAATTCATATTCACAAAGCCGGTGATACAGATGATCATGTTCATGAAAGTAAGCAGGAGAGGAGGAGAAGGAGGAGGAGGAGGAGGAGGAGGAGGAGTAGTAGTAGTAGTGCTAGTATTCGTAGGGGTCGTAGTAGTAGTAGTAGTAGTAGTCGTCGTCGTAGTAGTAGCAGTAGTAGTAGCAGTAGTAGTAGCAGTAGTAGTAGCAGTAGTAGTAGTAGTAGTAGTAGACCGCCCACTGACACTGTTAGTGATACCTGTGAAAAAATAGCGATGAAATACATGACAAACCAGTCTTGTCATGTATGTAGTACTTAGTACTTGTCACAAAAGCGTGATGAGCCATTCAAATTTCAATTGTTGTCATTACTTTTTGCTAACTACAACTAACATCACCCCCTTTATCGTTCCGATTCCATTCTCGTGAAGGAGGTTTTCTCATCTTACTGTTGTTAATACCATGATTTATTAATAGCATCATTTGTTGGTACCATCATTGAGCATGTGGCTTACTGATCAGATTGGTGGTAACTACGGTTCTCACGTTTATTGGTATACGTAATTATCATGCCTTTGATTACATTTGATTATCATTGCAACGAGTAATTTTGTCTCTATTCTTTTATCATTAGTTTCTTTACAGCTTTTGCAGGGAGCCTCATCACAGCTTGAGCTCTCATGTGGAGATTCTGAGGGAACAACCCCAGTAGCCCAGATGCCTTCAGATTCTTAAGCCCTAAGCCGCAAACCACCTGGTCCACATCATTGCAATTATTGTCAAGGTTTAAGGTTTAGGGCTGTATTTTTTAGGGTTTCTAAGGTTTGGAGTTCCACAAAAAAATCAGCTCTTGCGTGGAACGTACTCGCGCTTCGGAGTGATCGTGTGGAGCCCTCTCACATTGTGACGTCATATTGAGCTTTCCCATGGAGCGTCCTCAAATCTCGCGTGAAGTTTTCGCACGTTTGAGCTTTGGCATGGAACATCCTGAAATTTTTATCTCAAAGTGGGGCTCGCGCGTGGAGTGTCCTCGCGTTTTGGTCAAAGCTCCTGGCAGAACACACCAAAAACAAAGTGTCCGGATTGTTTTTCAATCCCATTCCTTTAGCTTTGAGGAGCAGTAGAGTCCCATGCAGCGGGGATGTTGTGTCTTGAGGCTTCAAATGGCTCGGACGCGGACGAAGCGAAAACACAGGCACAAGATCAGCAACTGGAGGCCAAGTTCTGCTCGCACTCTCGTACAAACAGCCTGCAAGTAATGTCGCAGCAAACAGGCGCTCAAGGCAGCTTCTGCTGTAGTTGACACGGATGCCGGAAGTGCTAGCCTCTGATTCCGGAAGCCTGCGCCCACTTGTTTGCCAATGTGCGCTGAGGCTTGCAGAGATTTGGAGGTGTGCTGACAGAGGTTCTTCAAAGCGGGGCTTCATCCGAGACTGGCGTCGCAAACGTGGAGGCTGCCGCGAAAGCCTCAGAGGCCCTGAGCGGTGTCCTGCAGGCAGCTTGGCAGCCAGAAAGACCTGCAAGGTCAAAAAAAAGGGCAATCAGAAATTCGATGAATGTTAATGGTTGCACATACACTCATCCATTTCAAGTCAAGCCGATGATTCCATGCTGGCCATGGAAATCATGTGTTGAGTTACTCGGCTGTGGGCGGCTTGAGGCCTTTCTCTGCGGCAAGAGCGGCTCATTTAGAGGTCAGCGGGAAAGCCATGAGTGAGACCATGTCACATCATGGCCGCAATTGGCCGGCAATGGACGGCCTCGCATGGCTGGACTTGCCAATGGAAAGGTGATTGAACTGTTGCTAGTTTGTTGTATCTATACCCTCTACGATACAGGCATCAATTCCGAGCAACGATAAACGGCATATGGCAGCAATCGGGTGGAGTTGTATCTCAGGCCTCAAAAGGGTACCATGAGCAGCTCAGGGTCTTTTGCATGGTTTGAATTAGTCCCTTTGCTGCTCCCGATGTGTGTAGCAGGGCCAAAGAATCTGAGGGCACTACGTTTGACAAAGCATCTCACCATGTGCCCCAAGTTGGTGCATCGAGCCAAGTCTTACAAGTTCTGTCGGCCTGAGGCAGCTATCAACTCCGAAGGCAAACCGTTCAGAAAGCGCGTCTACCTTTCCTCCAAGTGTTCCCCAAAGCGTGCACTGCTCGGCCCCATGACAGGTGTGGACGCCGCAGCCGGCAGTGCTCTGCTTGGCAGTATCGCAGCGGTTGGTGACAGCTACGCTGCAGCTTCTTCACAAATGGATGAGACTTCTGGTGGAGTGCGTGCTGCGCAGCTTGCCGACATGGACCCTCAGCTGCAAATCTTCCACCAGAATCTTTCTGTAATGTTAGCATTGATGCGCCGTGGTATCAGTGCAAGAGCACCCTGCAGACATCGCAATTGGGCAGTGCAGCCCTGGCATCGACGCCTGTGGGTGGCTCCACTGCGCTGAGCTCTGTGGATGACACGGGCAAGGGCCTTGTAGCTCGGATCAAAAGCTTAGATGCCTACACGCGCTCCTTTCCCCTCTATACCGCTTCAGGAAATCCAAGTGCAGAAGGAGAGCGTTGCTGAAGCACAGGCCAATGGCGTCTCTGCTGAGGGCTTGCAGGCTTGGGGTTCTTGAGGCTTTTCTGACAAGTGAGTTTTGTGACCCTGCATTGCTGGTGCAGATCCCTGGTGCTGCGATTAGCAACTTTGCGGGCCGCCGTTTGCAAAGTAGTGGTGGATGCGACACCATGGCCGTGCAACAGACAGACTGGGTCCTCAGCAACTGGGCAACTTGATATTCTACTGACGCATGTGAGTTCAAGCTCACACTGTGCAATGCCGAGGCAATCCGTACAGTTACCTCAACGCCAGACACTCGCAAGAATTGAAGGGTTGAGAGAGTCTATGTTATGAGGATGGAGTGATGAAATAGGTGAGCAGGATGATGAGCATCTAAGGCATTGGCATCAACAGATATGTTCTCGCAAATGCAACAGTCAAAGTGCTGGAGATCAAATCATGCGACAACATCGTTGTGCGGCAGCTTGAGAGCTTTTAGATTCTGTCTTGCAATTCTGTGGACGGCTTCTTATTTCAACACTTTGATCTTGGCAGTTTGGAAACACAGATGGCCAAGGCAGGATCTGAACCCTCCTGTTGCGCTCACCCTGCCCCTGCAACCTGGCTTGGAGTTTAAAGTCCTGAGTCCAGTCTTGTGGGACCAGGCACATCCAGGCTTTTAGAAGCTTGTCTGACTTGTGTACTTTTTGTACTGTACTCCGCTGTACTCCGCTGCTCAGGCCTCCTCTGCCACTGGTTCCTGCACCAAAAGGCTATGCATACGAACCGGTTTGCGCACGCCTCAGCACCTCGGAGCAGGCGAGGGGCAGCTAGCCTAAACACTAGTACAGTTAGTGGTTCCATGAGCAACACTGAACTGCTCTGAATGCAGGATCCGGACTGGTCAACAGATGTGATGAGTTGGATTTTGCCTAGCAGCTACGGAGCCGCCTCCATCACCTGCGAGACGACCACGGCGGGTGGCGCGTACGTGGGAATCTACTTGCCCGTCCCATTGGCGCCAACGACAACTAGCTCGACACACACGGAGACTCGGACAACATCCACAGTATTCACCAGTCCCAGAATTTCTGATCCGGTGGACTCGGATTGGGGCATGATGGTGGGAACTGCAGTTGCCTCGATTGCGGTGATTGCCGTGATCGGCCTTTGTGCTTGGCAGGCACATGCTGGCAATGTCAAGGTGAATGTTCCTGATGCGAAGGCTACTTGCAAGCGAATGGCGGATTCTGTGAAGACTTCTGCCCGCATTGCTATTGCGCCTTTTGAGAAGATGGCTGAGCCAAAGGCTGCATGGGAAGGCAAACCAGAGGAGCCAGCTCCTCCCACCGAGACGGAGGTGAAACATGCCAAAGAGGATGCCAAAGAGCATTTTTGGGATTGGGCAAAGGACGTGGCCCAGTCAGCTGAATCAGAGCTTCCCAGAGGCAAATCCTTTGGGCTAGGACAAGCCATGGGCAGCAGCGGGCCTGCCATTCCGCGCCCGCTTCTCACAAAGAGGTCAGAAGAGAAAGAGGAATACTTTCAGAGCTTCGCCAAGGAGCTTCGAGACATTGTTGGATCAATGCCTCACATGATTGATGACTCGCCTAGCAGCGCAACCAGTCCCCCTCCACCCCCACCGAAGCGCAGTGCGGCTGCCGTGGCACCGCGCCCGCCCCCCAATCCACCTCCATTTTCTCGAGACAAGAGAACGCTTGCTGTGTCTTTGCCTCCTCCCCCAGCAGTAGAGAATGCAGAGCGCATCGAGGTACGCGTGGACCAGGCCTTCTCGGACTGGGCAAGTGATTTTGCCTTGCTTCCTGCCAGCCCGCTGCAGGCGAAGTCGCCGCCCCCACCTCCACCCCCACCTCAGCGGCACCAGAGCGGCAGCCTGCCACTGCCACCTCCCAGGCCAAGCAGACCAACCGACACGACAAACAGTGATCCACACGACTTAAACCAGGTATCCAGCCTCCGAAGTACGGCGATGGCTCCTCCTGTCTGTTAGCTGAGTTTTAGCACATTGGTTTTGGTGCTTCATGCCTTGCAATGTCTCTACTTGCATCTAAGAATTGCAAATTGAACGCTGCTGTCTACTACCGCACTGCAGGTTCCACGGACGAGCCTGCCGAAGCCTGCACCACCGCCAATGCGTCCAGCTGCAGATGGACTGCAGGTTCCTGTTGTGGCGCCTTCCTTGCCACCTGCAATCCCTCCGATGGACCGACCACAGGTGCCCCTTGTGGCACCTTCCGTGGAAGCAATGAGACCGGGATCGCAGCTTCTTGGTAGTGAACAGCTAAAGTCTGTTCGAGAGGTGACAAGTGTGCGGAGCATTGCTGAGCTATCTGAGCTGTCAGGCTTGCGATGCCTGTTCCAAAGCATTTGCCGCTTCAGTTTCCGGCCCCGGCCCCTCCAGGCTGGGAAGCTGGGAAGCAGTTTTAGCCACGGTATGGGCAATTCTGAGATGCCAAGATGCCAAGATGCCAGGCACAGTTAATGAAGACAGCTCTGACCAGAGAGGTTGCTGCTTCTGCACTCTCGGGAACTGTGACTTAGAATTGCAGTCGTTAGAGGGTGTGCGCTGAGCATCCAAGGCTCGCAAGGTGGCCTGGACGCTTTTGATGTTGAGAAGCTCTGCAAATTCAGAATGTGAGCTCGTCCTCTTTGTTGGCAACAAAGGCGAGCAGAATTCTGCAACACCTCGCTGAACATTGCGCCGCAGCAGAGCATCAAGGCCTTGCCGCATGGTACCCTCACGATGCTTCTGCATTTTTTTTTAATGGGGGGACAGTTGTGCGAGCGAATCGAGACGCTGTTCTTCATGCTGCGCAGGCAGTCTGATGAGCGTGATATTCCGGTGTTGCACCTTGCACAGCCGTCCGCTCAATGCGGGTTAGGCAAAATGCGTTGCGGTGTGTGAAGCTTTGGTGTTTACTCCGAGAAAACAAGCCATAATCAATCCTGGAGAGCATTTGTGATGCATGATGTTGGCTCTCAGCAAAGGCATGGATGTCAAAAGACAGATCTATGGCTACCTGCAAACCTGCATGCTTTAGCCATAGAAAGTAAAGCTATGGCCTGCTGCTGGCAGCTGCTGGCAGCCGCAGGCCCATGCTGACACGGATTTAAATGAAGGAATGTTAAAAAGAGCAAAAACACCATGATCTTTGAAGCTTGCAACTCAAGATTTGCACGTTGCACCTCTATTTCGCATCCTCAGAAACGATGTTTTTTGTTGACCCCAGCTTGCCTTGCAGGCGTCTTTGCCAAGATGGTGCGAAGGTCTGCATCTGACCTGCCGTGATGCCCAGCATGCCAAGGAGCTGTGGAAAATCATTGCCTCCGCGTTCTTGCTCTGTCAGATACTTCTGAATCAATTAATCCTTTGCAGGCACATGAACCATTTGTCTCAAGTAAACACAGCAATAGAGGGAAGATGTGGTGCTTTGGTCAGTACCTGCAGCAGTACGTGCAGCTAGGGAAAGTTTGTGACAAGCTGTACACTTGTTTCATCAAGCTATTGCTGTAGTTGTCCCATTGAAAAGTGGAATGTTGAAGTTTTTCGCTGCCCCCGAGCCCAGCTCCGATCAATTGACAGGATGCAACAGGGGGTCCAGGGCGGAGAATTTTTCATGAGTTCGGAGTTGATCTGTGCTTCTTCGCTTTGTTTCAGATGTTGTTCTGCGCAGCCCATGAGTAGCGGCCTGCGTGAAGGCCTGTAGGTTGTGACCCGAAGGGTCGCCTCTGCATGTGAAGCATTGTCATTGCAGATGTTCGCACCATCGCAGCCACACGCCAGACCATGCCATGATATGCCGTGATTCCGGAACGACACGTACAGGCAGTGCAAATCAGGATCCCTGTGTGATGCCATGGTGCTGCAACTTGGGTGATGGCCATTCCACAGAAGGCACCTCATCCAAAGTCACACCGGGGGAAGGACAAACTTGGCAGCCAGCAAAGGTGGGCAGGTAGGTATTGGTCCTGGCTTTACACAGTGCAGACAAGAACGATGCAGAATCCAATGTAGATTGACGCAGGTGCGCCCACGCGTTTGCGGATGGATTGCCGCAAGCGTTGTGGCTGTTGCACTTCTCAGGCCTGAAACAAACTTCATATTGCCTTTTCTTAATGATGTTACAAGGAGAGATGTAGCCTGGGCGTATTGCAGTTGACAGGCTCCTTTTCGCGGAGTTCTTGCAACTTGGAGAGGCAAGACACACGGGAGCTGCTTGTGGAAATATTTGGCGACGAAGCAATGCTAATCTCTCATCTATAGTGTAAGGTTGATTCCTAGACTCTCGTCCGGCAACGCGGGCCAGAGGGTTGTACAAGACAAGACAGGTTCTTTCCCCTGCAAGCGACAAATGGAAGAAGTGAGAGTAAACCACAGCCACATTTCCATGCCCAAAGCCCCTCTGCCTTGCGGTCAACGAAAAAAGTCACCCTTGCTCATGCTGGTTCAAAATTTCATGAGCAAGAGATGGTGTTTGGATCGACTAGGAGAAGCTTCATGTTTCGGAACTTTAAAGTGTGCAGGGTTGCTGGTCGTTTGCTGGGGCCCGCCGTTGATGAAATGCAGTGGGACGTCTGTATTCGATCGACAGAGGTTGGCGTCAAGCGCCGTAACTTGAGTTAGCGACGATTCGTGAACGGCTCGTTTTGATGACTGATTGGCGCATGCAATGGGTGCCTGCGCGAAGATCAAATGTCGTACAATCGCAGTTTCTGTTGTTCTGCCAAGCTGGGAAATGGCGGTGAGTTGCATAGTTGTTTGTCATCGTAGTATTGCAGTCAAAGACATGTATGTATTTTGCGGTTTCAATTCCATGCTACGCCAGTTTGTTTGTTTGGGTGAGGGGATGGCGCTCAAAACTTGCCTTCGGAGAGGCCCAGCAAGAACGCTGGGCAACTTGGGAGCTCTCCAGTCTTGGAGAAAACTTGTGAAGTGTGGCGCAGCTTAATACGAGTTGGTGAATTTTACTTTTAAATATGCGAGACCGCCTCGGCAAAGGCTGCTGAGGCGAGAGATCGAGTTTCGTGACCTGCACGGCAGCCCTCGCCACCTTCCCCCAACCCCTTCCCCCCCCCGCCCCCTCCTCCCCACCCAAAACCCGCCAAATTCGTGCTCT
Organism: Symbiodinium pilosum; assembly: GCA_905231905.1. Taxonomy (NCBI): domain Eukaryota; class Dinophyceae; order Suessiales; family Symbiodiniaceae; genus Symbiodinium; species Symbiodinium pilosum. Next base: position 4,336 of record CAJNIZ010002821.1, on the reverse strand, counting down.
TGGCCTTGCGTCCAGGAGAGCAGGAATCTGCATTTCTACTCCACGACAGCCCGTGCCCCCCTACCGCCTTTGCCCAGTCGAGTGCACGACAGACCAATTGACCATCCCGTGTGGCCCAAGCGTGCTCAACTAGGCGTTGAAGCTTGTTTGGGTCTTCCAAATTTTGGCCTCAGCTGTGGATACCAGGTATGAGCAGGAGCGATGTGTTTTCAATGTTGCAGAAGAAGAACGTCAGCAGCTGTGTCACGTAAATGTGAGTTGGTGGGGCTTTCTTTACCTCGCGTACCGTGGCATGATTCCTTAACTGGTCAACGAGCTTACCACCTTCGCCAATTCGCACAAAAAGATGGTCATTCCTGCATTTCGCACACATGAAGCCACTGCTTGCAGTGACCTGCCTAAGCAACAACAACATTGGCAAGGCTGGAATCACTGTTGCTGGACCCTGGCAAGCGTAGCTGGAAATGGTATTTCCATTCCCGATGCTCAAGCTTGGTTACAGTTGAAGCTGCACCGCTTCCTCACCGATGATGACAACGTCTGTGGACTTGTCACCCCAGAGGAACTGAATCACTTCTTCATCGGTTGCAAGGCTCGCCGGCAGATGTTTCCACCAGCACTTCTCTTGGCCTCTCCCGAGACCATTTCTTCAGTGGGCAGTCTTTTGCCAGATGTTTTGGACGTGCTTGCAAGGATTGCAGCAGCTGGTCGGCTCCGCAAAGCACGAGAGCTCTTCTGAGCTTGACTTCTGGCAAGAAGCAAAAAAGTTGAACGGTACTGCGGATCACCATGTTGCTTCTTGCCTAACAAGTTGCCTGACTTGCTGATGGCCTGCTGCACCATGCCTGAGTGTACCTGATAGCATGCCTTCTTCTCGTGGACCGAGATGCCTTCGACTGCAAGCACCCTTTTCGCTCCCTGCGCTCCTGAGTTGAGATCCCCGTCCCTGTCTATTTTGATTTCCTTCTCTAATTTTAGACGGGTGTATCTTGGCTTCTGTTGTTTTTTCTTTGTTTTGTTTGTAGTTGGAGGTGTGCTTTTGGCTCCTAAAACCAAACCCGTGGATCGGCCTCTTTTGGTGTTCTTGAGTGCCTGTCGCAAGGCCAGGAAGGTTGCGCGGACGTGCTCGGGGTCGCATGTCAAGTATGCGTCATCTAAGAGCGCATAGAGGCGTTCGCCGCCACGCAGCTCGGTCTGCGTAGCCACGAGAGCCGGGTGAATGGTTATTGCAAACATCCCCGGCATGAGCGGGTTGCCCTGTTCCCCACCTTCGGCCTGGAGGACATTGTGCGCCCGGCCGGAAGCGTCGTAAAAAAGGTACGAGCTTTCATGGCCGTAGAATGGGCGCACGAAAGGAATCAGTCCCGTGAGGCGGTTGTCCAGGCGCAGGCCTTCGAACATGGCGGCCCGTGAGACGTGGTCTTCCGGCTGTGGGGCAGGCTGCTCGGTGATCGCCCAGTGGGTCTAGAGCACCACCGCACCTGCACGTGCGAGGCGCGACTGGCAGGGGCTGGCTGGCGGAGACGCCGCAACAAAAGCACCCGCATGTGCGAGCTTGGCAGCCGGAACTCGGGTGCCGTGGGAAGCACCGAGTTGGCGAGCGAGCCACCGGGGCCGGCTTGGGACAGCATCAGGGCGCATGAGGCCGGATCAAGGTCGGAGTAAAGGCTCGTTTGTCCAAACAAGCAGCCGCAGCTCTGCCAGCCTCGCAAGGTTTCACCATGGTCGCGCTCGGCAGGCTCCCGCGGCGGTTCCCCGCCAGCCAGGAGCTCATCCCAGTCCGGCCTGCCTCGTTCAAGCGCGGGTGGTACGCGGCAGCCACCAGCTCAGGAACCGGGGCGTGCGGCTGGAATGGGCGGCCTCCCAATGTGCTGATTCGGGACATGAACCTCGATGCGCCTGCCACGGACGCGCGCGGCATCGAGGTGCTTGCGAATGGCCTGCCGCTTTGGCAGGGGGCACAAGCCGCCGTTGACACCACTTTGGTCTCACCGTTCCCGGTACAGATCGCAGAGCTGGGAGCACGGTGGCGGCCGCGGCCGGTTGCTCGCCGGCGCAAGCTAGTCGTGGTGGGCGCCGAGGTGGGCGTCGAGGTGGGCGGCAGCGTTTCTGGGCAAGCTCGCCGTGGCAAGAGCACGGGAGGTGCCCGCCCGCCTGCGTAGAGCCACCCGCCAGGCCTCTCTCCACCGGTGGATGGGCATGATGGGCCATCGCCACACAGCGGGCGCTGGCCCACTCTCCGCTGGTTGGGTTCGATGCATGCAGGACGCGCGCGGTACCCACCATCGCAGCCTGCCTGCCCCCACCGGTGAGCGCAGCTAGCTGGACAGCCGAGCCACCAGCGCTCCCGCAGACTGAAACACTTCGAGCAGACGGAAAAGTCCGAGAAAAAGAGAAAAAACAAAAACATAAATAAATGTATCAACAGAAACCACAACCGTTCTCCCGGTTGTCTGGTCCACGGCTCGCGCGTGGAAACTGTTTTTTTTGGTCCGGGCATGCTGCTGGCGCGTCCCGCCCATCACAGTGGCCCTCGCGGACGCCAGGAACCAAAGAGGCGGATCGCGGCGTTTCAGCGCGGCAATTGGCGCAGTTCCTGAGGAATGCCCGTCATCCACCAGGTGCTGGGGGACCGCCCCTGGCGCCAGATGGAGCAGGCGCGACCGAACGGCGTCGGCAGTAGGCGTGCGCAAAAGTCCGTATAGGCGAGCTTTCGCGGGCCCGCCACGTGCTGACCGCAGGCGACCTCAGGCATGCGTGCTGAACACTTGAAGTTGTTGCTCCAAGGTGCAGAAGCCCAGGACCTACTAGCCTATGCGGCCAGTCGCCTTGCCCGCGCACAGCTCCCGAGGTTGCGGTCGGTGTCGCCATGGCGCGGCTTACGGCCTTACGCAAATCCGGTGGTGGCTATGCCCTGCAATCGCGGGCAGGCACAGACGCATTGACCGCCAGCGTGCGAGCCGCCTTCGACACGCGGAGAGATGGGCGGGGCCCGTGCCATCGGGGCTGTCGACGGCAGGGCGCCACCAGGGATTTGCCGAGCTCGGAGAGGTTTGGTGGGCCACACTTCAACAGCGCCTGGGCTCAGCGGCGTGTGGCTGAGGAGCGGGAGCTGCAGCAGCACCTGCCCCTCCTTCCGGACACGCAATGCGCCTGGCACGGGCCAATCACGCTCTCCGCACCATCCCGCCTTTCGACGTTGCCCCGTATGCTGAAGCGCATGACGAGGCCGTCCGGGGGACGTTGCTGGACCTGCTGGGGGGGATCGTGTCGGAAGACGCAGACCACGCCCGGGCCGTGGCAACGCCACCGGCCGTGTTGGGAGGACTCGGTCTCCAGTTGGCCAGTCGGTCGGCTCCAGACGCGTACTGGGCCGCATGGGCGGGCTCACTGCCCGTTCTGTGAGTTGTGTGCGCCAGAATGCCGGACTTGGCCGCACAATGCTTGCGATGTTTGGCCGAGGATGGTAGCGCGGGCGTGCGGTGCGGTGTTTGGGATACGCCGAGGCAGCTAGAACACTACTGCAGACAGAAAGTGGGGAAGCGTGCCCCCACTGGCACGAGGTCATAGGAGGCCCTCCAGCGCCCCTTAACGAGGAAGCAGGCGTCGGTGACGGGCCGCATGGCTGGCAGTTCCACGCGTCGCATACACGCAACCTCTACTTTCGCGACTGCGTCTTGCTGCCAGAGCTGCCTGCCAGCCACCCGGGCTGCTCCGATCGCAGGCACGCAGGAGCATGGCTTACCGCCATCCCTAGCAAGGCTGCAACGACGCTGTCGTCAGATGCCATGAAGCTGGCCTTACGCATGTCCGTGCCCATCGCTTCGGGACGCTGCGGCCCGTCGCCAGGCTGTGGCGGACAAGTGGACCGATTCGGTGACCAGGCGCTGGCTTGCCCACGCACTGGCCTGCTCGTTCCGCGGGCCAACGTCGTGGAGCGCGCGCGCGGATCCGCGCCACCCGCGAAGCGGTCGGGCCCAGACAGCCATGGAAGTCCGGGGTAGCTGTCCGGGCTGTCCGGGTTGGGTGTTGTGTGGCAAGTGCAGGAGCCTCATTCTTCACTTTAAGGGGGTGGGGGGTTTGATGGCTGATGTTTGAAGAAGTGTTTAGAGCTTTCGTGGCTCTTTATGGCTTTGGATTTTTTCGCTTTAAAGGGGTGGGGGGTATAGATGGCTGATGTATGATGAAATGTTAGGATGTTTCATTTTGTTACTTGGCGGTCCGGGGTAGTCGTCCGGGCAAGATTCATGGCTCTTTGGGGGTGAGGGGGTGTAGTTGGCTGATGCAGGTTAGCAGCATACTGGGTCCTTGTTGTTTCGTGTGCCGAACCCAATGG
>CAJNIZ010002820.1:0-25131 GCA_905231905.1 Symbiodinium pilosum | reverse complement strand
AGGGTTTAGGGTTTGGGTATATTATAATAAGATCCCCCCCCGGAACCCCGTATTTTATCTACCTTGGGGGGCTATAGTTGTTTCATGTTGTTGTCCACTCCATTTTCCACCATATTATCCATTGTCTAAACTCCTTAAACGGGGTTATATAGGGGATTACATATGGAAGCGTTATGGGGGTTATGAAGGGGGATACTAGGAGTTTAGACTACAACTCATATAGGTAGACTCCTTGACCCTCCGGAATTCAGGCCTAGGCAGTTGTACAATCATAGTAAATCAGCTTATGGCCTAAACCGTAAACCCTAAGCCCTGAACCCTAGACAATGAACACTAAACCCTAAACCCCACATGAGTTTATGGCCAGGTTAGTATCATACTAGGGAACTTAAAGGGGCGCGTAATTGGGTTGAACTGTAAGTAGGTTATCATTACCCTGAACCTGGGACCAGGAGCTCCCCATTAACTGCCATGGGTTAGAGGGGCGTCAGCCTCGCCCCCTACTTAGGGTTTAGGGTTTAGGGGGGAAACCCTATCATTTACTATTATCCCCCTAGAATGGAGAATCAAATGGAAAAGAAAATGGAAAATGAAATGGAAACCGGGGGAATAATTACAGGGATTTAAGGCTGCAAGGAATAAAGCCTTGCCTAATCAATCTCAATCCCTGTAATGTGGGGGCCCAAGGACCAGGACCCGCCTCCGAGTACCCTTAATTAGGTTTTTTGAGGCCCCGAAGAATGGGAGCTCAATGAATTTCATCCTTCCCAACTTGGCGCCAGACTCAACTTTTTCTGCGCCGCGAGAAAAGCACACAGACCCTCCACACAACAAGTGCCCATTGAAACGCCCTACATCACGTTGAGTCTACTGGGTGTAGCATTAGCATAATCGCATCGACACCCTTAGCCTTAAACCCAGTTCCATACTCCTATAGCATAGCGCACCATAACCTAAACCCCTAAACCCCTAGACCATAAACCCTGAACCCTAACCCTAAACATTTCTCGGTCACGCATCAGTGTGAATCCTTGCCTTTCAAAAAGACGCCCTTCGCGTCTTCTAGAGTTCAGAGACTTAGGGATCAACACTTGGAGTTTGGGGGTCCCGACCTCCAAGCAAACAGAGATTTCCAAAGCTTATGGGTTCAGGGTTCAAAGTCTGTAAATGCCAAGCACCCGGATTTGAGGTGAACTCCCTACAGCAATCATGCTTCTTTTGAAAAGGCTTCTATCCCTGCAGTTCCAAACCAAATCCACACTCACCCTCATGCACCCACTAGTGGGCAATATGGGTGCTTACGCCTTGGACATTTGCTTCAAGTACGTACCTCAAAACCACGAACTTTGCCAACATCGCCAACTTTTCTAGGGCCGAAGAAGTACCGTTCCACGCGGCTATGTCTCAAAGTCATTTTGCCTTTCTCACTCATCACAATGTTCAAACACAAGTTGTAGATTGATAGTTGAAAACCCTAAACATTTGGGCTCCTGACTTTGAGAAACCGTCATGGGAACTTGGATGCAATTACAGGTCTGCTACGAAGACCCGTGCAAAGAACGCTGCAGACGATCACAGGTTCTGTAAGCCGGCTGCTGTTCAGGGACTTTCTAAATTACTCTATGAAAGACACTCCCTGATGTACTACATACCCATATGTGCTATAGTCTAAACTCCTAGTTTCCCCCGTAGTAACCCGTTATAGAACCCCCCTAAAGGAGTTTAGACTATACCCATATTACCATAACTTACTTTAAGTTCCTTAACAGCAAGCCGATAAGGGGAGCCCCTGTCTTACAAAACATGCCTCATGCGAGCGCATAAGAAGAGATGAGCTGAAGTGTCATGATCCCAATAAGACCTTTAATTAAACCTTAAAACCTAAACCCTGAATCCTATAAAAACCCGAATGTTGACCCATGATTCATAAACCCCTCCTTTTAGGGGCCTTTCTTATTGGGATCCCTTCTATAATCCCTATTAAGGGAGGGGGTTTATTAATCAGGGGTCTACATTAACCCTGAACCCTAAACCTAAAACCCTGAACCCTATAAACCCTAAACCCTGAACCCTAAATCCTAAGCCCTAAACCCCTGCAGGCTGCCTGCTTAGATGCGCAAAGCAAATCTGCCCAACTGTACATATAGCCCAGTTACAACCAACTAAGGGGACTTGTGCGACTGACAGTCGGTACAATTGCAGCTATGACTTGGCCAGAATTACCCTGAATCTCCAAAAGTGGAAGGGTCAGAAAGCCTAGACTGTTTACGTCTGGTCCATATAGCCTGTATCCTGCCCTCATATCTGGATGCGTGGAACCATAAGAGTAAAACTTGAAGGCGAAGCCCCAAACCCCAAGTCCAGTTGAGCCTGAACCTCCCTTTGGTTTGAAACCCTAAACCCTAAACCCTAAACCCTAAACCTTCAAAGTGTTGGACCTAGCAAGCTTCCCGTAGGCTAATGCTGATCTAGTCCCCTTTAAGTAAATAGAATATGGGATATATGGGTGGTTTTCTAAATTATGGTCCCTTTTTGGGTACCCTAAATACTAGATGCGGTATTATAAGAGGGATCCAAAAAGGGACCTTAATTTTGACAACCGCCCATATGGGGATCTCGTTATAATATACCCAAAGCCATATTCTACCTACCTAAGGGGGACTATAACCCCAAGTGGTGCTTCTTGTATGATTACCTGCAGGGTGCTGACACTCCAGGGCCACAGGTTTCAGGTTCAAAGTTCAGAACGATGGGGCTGACTGCTTCATGAGAGATGGGGTGACAACAGTCCGAAAATTTGGACCTTGTCACTCTCATAGAATAAAGATAGCAGGGTAATGTTGCGGTGAGGCCACCAAACTTCTCCTTGCATTGGTACCATCTTTGTTATAACTTTTGTTGATTTCCCTTGCAGCCGCTGTCGACAATACTGAGCTACAGTCTTAACTCCTCATATCCCCCTTAATACCCCCTATAATAGTCCCCTTATATAACCCCCTATATAACCCCCCTTCAAGGAGTTACTGGTATGGCTAATCTGAGTCTCCCCATGCAGATTGTGATGTTCTAGGGCCTGGAACCCGAAACCTTAAAACCTAAATCCCCCCAGAAAATTCCAATATCCCTCAATTAAGGGATATTGCACTTTCTGGGCCCAAGACTCTACGCATGGAAAGGTGTTGACGCTGCAGTTTGGTGACAGCGTGACCACTCCCTGCCCATGGATGTTTCATGTTCTGGGTGGTGAGTTACAGGTCTAGATGGTAGTTTCCCAACATTGGGGGACCCCAATATAGAGCCCAATATCCTATAATCCTTATTATGGGGACCCCCAAAAAGGTACCCCTAATTTTGGGAAACCCCATATAACTGTTTATTTGTGCGGGTCGTGTCTTTTCTTGGCATTTGGCATTAGTGCGGGTCGTGTCTTTTCTTGGCATTTGGCATTATTGAGCTTCAGGCGGCCAGGATGTTAAGGGGGCAGGATTTCAACAATATTGGACATAGAAAATTCTTCCACAAAGAACCTGGCTATGTGGAGGAGACTGTGGCAAACGGCAATCTCTTCCCTCCATCATTACGCATCCTTCCTGAGGCTTCTAAGGCTTCACAAGAACTGATGTGCGGAGGGCTTGACTACTGTGTGCTTCGCTTCTGAATCGCATCAGGGGGCTTGAAAAAAGAAGGGCTGCACACCAGAAAGCCTTGGAGCCTTCAAGCCTGAAACAACGCTGTATACCAAATCGGCTGAGATGCGAGTACATGACTTCTGTGGAGGAAAAGATATGGACGTGTCATTTCACAAAAGGGCACCCTCACATCTTGCACCCCAAATCTTGTTCTACCCCCAAGTGCGTGACACGATTTCCGTCATGAAGACCACGGAATCGAGAATGTGATCTCAGGAACCCGCGGAGGAAATCTTGCACCATCTGACTTCGGAGGACCCCCCACGCTGTAATAGTGGGATAGAATAGGAATCTGATAGGACCCTGATCGAATTCTTATTATCCCCTAGAGCTACTGTTACAGGGTGGGGGGGGGGGTCCACCCAACATCTGACACACCTCTGTAGGATTTGGGTTGCGCTGGACATGAATGCTGGAATTAAAAAGGCGGCAAATGTCTGCTGCAAGTTCTTCCAAGCTCTAAAGCCCGCAGGGATCCAAATCAATCGGTGTTAGACATGCCCTAAACCCGAAACCCTAAACCCCAAGCCCCAAACCTTAAACCCCAAGTTCAGATCAACTCCCTCATGACTCGACCGAGGACCTGCATGCGTCTGCACACCAACGGGCAGTATTTTGCTCGATAGCCCAAGGATGACATGAAGAAATGTCCACACGGTTTAGGGTTTAGGGTTTGGTAGTTTCCCAAAATGGGGGGACCCCAATATAGACCCCAATATACTATAGCCCTTATTATTGGGACCCCCAAAATGGTACCCCTAATTTTGGGAAATCCCCACTTCCTGCCAGGTTGTAGATACGCTTGCCAAAGACCTAGGTAATAACCACCCTGGAGATCTAGCTCATCCACCAACCAAATTCTGATTGCAAGCAGGCCGCTCGGGACCTTAGCTGACTGGAAATTTATGCACTTGCTGAATCTTGCTGACCACTTCTGCCAGGATATGCGGGAGTTTTGAATTGAACCATAAATAAGCAACTATGAGGGCCCAAGTGGATTGTCTAAAGCACAAAGGTCCGCTCCATGAGCCTTGACACTAACATGAGTCTTGGAGAGTTTCTGCTTTGAAGCTGACTGGGGCTTACACAGAGCGGGCCGGAATTTCTTAATTGTAACTGCTTAGTCGGCCTTTTTGTGTGCCTGATTGGGGCTCTCATCCAATGCCTGCCTAGACCTGTGGAGCACTTTTGCTCTTCAAAGCCATGTGAGATGCAGTCTAAATTCCTAGTAGCTACACTGCTCCCCTATATAATCCCCTATATAACCTCCTTTAAGGAGTTCAGATTATGGCTCATGTACGAGCAGGGGATGTAACGTCTGAGCCGACACTTTCACATTTGGATGGGAATGGTGTGGGGGTACATCGCTGGTTGTCGAGCGCCAAACAGACCTGAAGAAGAACATCCCCGTAACATTCAATTGGAAACCCTGGGGCCAGTTCCTGATGGGTTGAAATGTAGGTGAGCTTTTGTCTAAACTCCCAGTATCCCCCTTAGTATCCTCTATAGTAGTCCCCTTGTATAATCCCGTGTAAACCCCTCTTAAAGGAGTTTAGACTGTACCAGTAGCTCATGTGGGTGGGATGGGGTGGGGAGGGATTCATTGGACGTAGGCGCACACCTCAACAAGTCCCACGGCGGTATGTTAGCAAACCCTATGAGCCAAACCTATCAACCTCGAATCCTACATTGAAACCCTGAACCCAAAACTCTGGGTCCAGGGTTTAGGGTTTACTGGAACTCTAAACCTTTGGTGTGTGCAAAGCAGTCTTGCTTGAAGCTCTGAGGTGGCAGGCCCAGAGCATCCCATGAGTGGAAGCACTACTAACCCACCCAACGACGAGTTTCTAACCAAGTTCAGAGAATTAGGGTTTAGGGTTTAGCTTGTTGGTTATATTGGGATAATGGAAGCGAAAATGGAAACTGCTGTAATGCGGTTATATAGGGCTTGAGGTTTAGCACTTAGGGTTTAGGATTGAGGGCTTAGCACTTAGGGCTTAGGGTTTAGGGCTAACCAAGTTCAGGGAACTACCTAGTAGATCGCCGAGGTCTATGTTACATGTTGTGCATTCATATTCCTTGTGGGGCCTTAGTATATCAAAAAATGCTGGGCTGGCCCCTAAAACACTTTGAAAAATCTTGATATATAGGGTCCCCTATTAAAGCAATTAGGGAAAATATTAAACATCCCAGCGGCCTACCCAGAATGGGAAGACTTTTCAACAATGAGGGCAAGCCAACTCAAGCCCCATTTTCTTCAAAGAAAAGCTGCCTGGGCCCGTGCAAGGGAAAAAGTCAACAAAGTTGACAACTAACTAGTAACCACACCAAACTTGAAAATTTCCCAAGCTGGGTCGTCTCCCAACAGAAATGAGTCATGGACTGTGCGTTCTCTCTCGCGGCTCATATCATCATAGTGTTGGTTAGGGTCGCACTTGAAAGAACCCCAAACCCCCGAAGAGGCCTCCGACAGCCCCTGATAGCCTTTATATGGGCCCTTAACGCGAAGTTCGGGTGTTGGGGCTCCTCAAAAGAGGGCCCTTATCAGCAATGTAATAAGCATCATGCCAAGGGGCTTTTGAAGGGATGCAAGGCCACGAAGTTACCTTCTGTTCCCACCAGCTTGCTTTCATCTTACTGATTGCTACAGTAGCAGGGAGTGGAGGAAAGGTCCCTACAAAGCCCGCAAGGATAAAGTATGTTCCATTTCTTTTCCATTCCTTCCTTCCTACTAACAACCAGCAAGTCATTGGAGTTGAGTCTGGTGGTATTTGGGAGGAGGCTTGCAGGTTTGGAACTATATACTGGGTTGGCCCCTAAAACCCCTTGAAAAATATTTATATACAGGGTCCCCTATTAAAGCAATTAGGGAAAATATTAAATATCCCAGGGGCCTACCCAGTATATGTCGTGCTTTCGGAGCAAGCTGTTTCTCAACCCCACCGAGTTCAAACAGGCAAGGTCCGGTATTGCAGGGATAAGGTGCTGTTGGGCGTCCCTTTTTCTGGGCAAGCGCGTGCTCAGAGCTCGTGCTCAGCGCTCCAAGCATGCGTGCATTGCGATGCCGTGGCTTAGCTGCATGAGGTGTAGCAAAATGAGGCAACTGCCTATTCCAAAATCAAAAAATGGCATAAGGGAAATACAGAAGGCGGCGAGGGCACATCAGGCTACAGTAGTGCCCCGATTTCAGCACACCCTGCACAATAGCAAAAATACATCGTGGCTTCTGCATAGCCCGATAATTTCCGCGTTATCTTGCAGTATGGCGCCGAACTGCACTGAATCGAAAGGAACATGGAAACTGCCAGATTGCATGGCAGCTTCCATGCTATCTTCAAAGCGAAGGTGGAACTTGTGTTATTTTTGACGTTATGCTGTCTCGCAGACATTGCTGCTAGTGTCTCAAGCTTGATAGCGTTTCTGGTACCTACAGCCATGTGGAAGGGCAATGCTGCTTTCTTGTCTTGGGCTTCTCTGCAAATGCTTCGGCACGTTGATACACTGCAACAAGGCTTACGCATTAAAGCCAACCCACACCCAGTGGTCTGAAACAAATCACTCATCTCAATGCCACTGTAGATGTTCAGGCAATTCAACTGAAACTCCGCCAACCTCAGACCGTTATCTCATGTCTAAAAGGTTGCACAGGCAATAGAAATTCCAAGCCCAGATGGGTACCTTGAAGCAGGTAAAGCCTGAAGAGTTCGGCACACACCATCCCCAGAATCATAGCTAGAGGATGGACTCGGGGTGGCACTAGAAGCATGTTGGCAGACCAACTGCAGCAAACGGAACCAGCCAGCAATATCTACAAGGTTTTGGCATTCCGAATTTCAAGAACTCTGAATAACAAGTCCTATCTACTTGGGCTCCAAAACCACTGACCCAAAAACCTGAACGTGCCAACCCTCAATCCTCTAAACATCAGATGAACCTGATGCCCTAAAGTACATGTAAATGTATTTGTATATTCTTCCCTCTCCATTTCATCTCCAAGTGCTTGTGCATTTGATTCTCCAGCTTCCGAAAAATATCCTGTAAACGCTATAGCAGTATCCGTCTTCGTGTCCACTCCGCTATAGCCCTAGACCCTGAACCCCCAAATCCTGGACCCGAACACTCCCAGACCCCAAAATCCTAAACCATAAACCCCTAAAACCCCAAAAGCCCTCAAACTCCCAAACCTGAACCCTAAACCTCCAAACCCGTACTGAACCACCATCTGCCGGCCTTGGCAATCAGCGTAGTCGGGCGTATGGCAAGCGTTTTCGCCCAGTACGGAAAATTCCTCGCGTGTCCTAACCCTATAGGGGCTATAGGGATTATCTAGGGGCTATGTGGGCATGAAATAGGGTTTGGGGTTTCGGGTTAGCCCTAATAATAGTGGAGAATCATATGGAAAAGAAAAAAATCAATGAACACTTGTATTATATTAGTTAGTGTTTCTGGAAACTATGCCCTTGGGCTCCAAGTAGCCCAATGCAAGCAGTACTTCTGGACATTAGGCCCAATGTAGCCATTGTTCATAGTTCGCTTGTTTATTTGAATACCGTCAAATTCTATCTCGAATTTTCTTATTAAGTTTTAGTATACTTGAGACTGCTTGCAACAACAAGGCTTTGGGAGCATCAGCTGGTTGACCTCAAACCCTAAACCAGTGTAGGATTGGGTCGTTAGTTTGGGACAACCCTTAAAGGTTTGAAGCAGAGTCTCCGTTGTACATTTGAAAACCAGTCTCAAAAATTACGGGCCCTTCAGCGGAAAGATACGTGAGACTTAGACAAAGGTCATCAGCATGTTGTACAGGTCAATAAGGTAAACCGTTGCAGTACAGGGTAATGCCTCAGTACAACGGTCCCCCATGTAACCCTTTCCCTAAGGGTCCAAGAACTCAAATAACAGGGCTTCAGGGCCCAAAATACCAGTAATGATATAGTGTTTGGGCCCTAAAACCCTATTATTTGGGTCCTTGGACCCTTGAGGTTTACGTACTTCTCCACCGTGGTGTTGCTGGCATCACAGGCACAGGAAAGAACGACATCGACTTTCTAGCAGACGAAAATGAGTACAACGAAACATGCCAAATTGCTGAAAATCCTCGCATCATAGCTCATAATACTAATGTTCATATTAATACAGATGGTACGAATATGTACGAATATTAACAAGTGTGTTCAAAATCATTTCCAAAACCAAACCAACCCTAAACGTCCTGCACGGCACGAATGCCAAGACTGGCGAGGCATTCTCGCAAATACCTGAGCTCAGTTTCTGTGAGATAGGGTGCCGGAGGGTTGAAAAGTAATTTTGAATGGCGATGCAATGCAGAAAAATGTTGGGCAGCATGCAAAAAAGCTTAAATTCAACGGAAAAGCCACGCAACGCAGATGTAGATCCCGTGCAAGCCACGGATCCGGAAACCCAGCAGCCGAAAACCAGCAAGAAGAGCACCGTAAACACAAAAAAATGAAAGCCCAAATCCTGGAAGCCCCGGGCCCCGGGTGTCAAATAACCTGTCCAGGCACACGTCCTCCTGCGGTGGAGACGCCGGGCAGTAAACCCAGCTGTCGTGGTAGACCCACCTTTTAGTTGCACGTCGTTTCTGCGCATCACTAGCTGTAGCCTAGAAAGGGGTGGATCCCAAGCGTGCCGCAAATAAATTCTCAACGTGCATTTCAGTTCGACTGCGTATTTTCAACCAATTGACATGCTGGCCTGAAGTTGCCCCTGGTTGCCTGGTCATGGGAGTGTTGAAGAATTTGTTAAGTCATCACTACTTCATTACCAATTTTGTCATTACTGTCATTGGTAATATTCTGGTTTTGCTGCTATTCTGCATATTATTACGACTATGTGCTACTCTTTTTTGCAGTTGTCACGTGTTTACTGTGCAGGGTTTGGGGTAGTGTGGGAATGCAAGCGGTAACGTCCTTACCTCGGCCATCCCTGCATACACCGAAGCAGTTCCTAGAATAAGGACTGTCGTATTGAAATCCCATCATAATACTGGGCTAACTGAAGGGGACTACACTTGAGAATGACTTCGATTTCGCGTTTCAAGTGACACACCCCGTGAAACTATGTTCTGGTTGCATCTCCTGATGGCTGCTGCATGTACCTTCAAAAAGCATGTTTATGCAAACCTCATGGAGAGACCTTTCTTCTGATGCCTGACAGCAACCGAGTGCGGCACATGGCTTGTCTGGACAAAGCCTCCAAGGGCCCGTGTAGGCCGAACTTACCTGAGTTCGAGGTTCGATGACCAAGGATTTTCAAGGGGCCAGAAAATGTGGGTTGCTGGACTCCAGACAGCTGGGGCTACATCTTGCAGTTGACGGTGCGACAGAGCTACGAGACCAAGCTGATCCCTGTTCCAAGCCTGATCTTGCCGGATCCTGCGGACAACTTGAAAGCCCCAACCCCAGGATCTGGGACCCTCCTGCACAGTAGGAGGATATAGAGGGCCTAACTGGGTTGGCCCCTAAAACCATTTGAAAAATATTGTAAAATAGGGTCCCCTATTAGGGAAAATATTAAATATCCCAGGGGCATACTCAGGTTAACATGGAGAATGGCTGCCCCGCCGCCATCCCTGGAGCCAATGATCTGATGAAGTAACAATGTTGCTGGCCCTTCTCATCGGCCTGGGCGCACATGCTGTTCCCCGCCCTGGCAAGTCTGTCTTGTCATGCTCATGCTCCAGTCATTCGAAGAGCGGGTGCGACGGCGGTCCCGCAAGGAGGACATGGCACGTTCCGTCCCCTTTCTGATGTGCTCCAGGCCTGCCTAGTGCCCGGAGCTGGAGGAGTTAGTCGAGGGCAGCGCTTTAGGCTTGAAAAAGCTTAACTAGGTTACCAGAGCCGAATCTGCATCCTGGGCTGCCACAGAGGCCTGCTCGGCGCGCCAGGCAGCAATGCCTTTATGTTCTTCTCCTCCTGTTCAGATGCGAGAGCTGAAAGCTCCCAGGCCTGTACTTTCAGGGCCGCCCGCAGAACCTTTTTTACAACGCAATTATTGATTACGTGCATGATAAAGCTTGCCCTCACTGTCCTGGCAGTGCCCAACCGCAGAGCTTTGTGCCTGGAGTCATGTGACGTGAGTTCATTGCACTTCGCTGTGTCACCGTGTCAGCATCTCCAAAGAAAAGCTCTTGTAGAGCCATTTCTCGAAGTCCACATCAGCGGTCGGGTCCAGGTCCGCAACCTGGGCCTGCCAAGAAGGACTGAAGCGTTTCAATGTCTCTAGCGCAGTCAGACCGCTTGTCGAGGAACCCGTGCTTCTTTTTGCCAGCTTCTCAACAACTGGGGGAGTGTCACAGCATGACGCGTTGGACCATATGCAAGATGGCCTCGCCGCGCAGGGCAGCTTTGAGCTTAAGCACATGTACGGAGTGTGCATCAGAGTGCGTGCATGCGCGTTGGCCGTGAGACATGCCCGCCGGGCCCAGGAGTGGGCGGCCTTCGCCCGGTCTTTCCGCCGCTTGTGGGCCATTGCCTTTGGAGCCTGGTTAATGAAGCAAAATCATGCAATGGGAGCGCAATACGGCTTAAGCATGCCTGGCCGTTCTCGCTTTCAACCTTGCGGAGCTTGTCCAAGCGAGGAGAGCTCGGCAAAAATTGCCTTTTCAAGCATTATCGCTCCTGTTTCTGACGCAAGGTCCTCTTCCCCATTTTGTCTTTGCGGCCGTGTTTTCTTGCTTCCTGAAGCTGGTTGCATGCGTGACGTAGTCCTTATGAAAGGATGGCTTCTGCGCTTCTCCGTCCGCCTTTCGTTTCTGCCACGCGGCCTAAAGTACCCTATATATAAAGATATGTATATATACATACATATATATATATACACCCGTTATGGTAACCCTAAACCCTATATGCCCTATTATATCTACCCATTTTGGTAACTTAATCTAAGTTCCTTAACAGCAACCCACTGGTGCTCAGTAGGCTGGCAAGATACCTCCTCGCGTCCACTGATTCAGCGCTTGTTTCTCGGGGTTGGGCTTCGCTTTGGTCTTTGGCTGCCCAAAATTGCAACATAGGGATAGTTAAATACCAATATTATGGTCCTAGATTCCTTGTGTACAAATATGGTCCAGGATACCCGAAACATTTTTTTTTGGTAATCGCACAGGCCTCTACAGTCATCAAATTCCATCCGAGCTGAAGCGGCTCAAGAATGCTCAAGACAAACCCTTTGCTAGGAATGCATCATTTTACTGTAACAAGAGCTTCAAATAACCAGGCCCAAACACTACACAGAAGCGTAAGATAGTGTTAGCAAACACCTCCTCAAAGCATGCTATCCGACCCAGGTGCAGTTTACCAGGAACATGCCCTTGTCATGCTCCTGGGCGGAAGAACTCACCACATGTACGTTCATGCAGGGCATACTGCGCAAGAGGGAAGGACGAGGCTTACCTTGCCACGATGTGATCCAGCAGGCGTTCTTGCTCATTGGGATGCTATGACAATGACTTTATTCCTTTTTGGGTGGGTTTTCAGTCCATTCAACTTCCAACACTACACTCAACAGTAACCCAAAGTTGGGTATGGCAGGCTTTCCTTCCTTTTCGTCTTCTCTCCCACAATCAGGGATATCTGCCTGCAATGCCCAGTTTCGGCTTCTGTGCCGGTTTAGGGTTTGGGGGCGGGGCGTTGTTCTCAAGTTGCAGTTCTCCAGAGTGGGACCTGAGAGACCCGCACCACCTGCGGCCTCCAAGGTATATAGGGCCCAGAACCAATTATTTATGTAATTGGAGCCCTAGGGGTAGGTTTAGGCCCCCCCTCCAACCCTGTGGCATCTCGATCCTGTGCCTATGCTCTCCAGCAAGCACCTGCACCCTCAGCAAAGGTCGGAATACTATGGCATACTTATACTTCTGAAAAGCTGGGACCCCGAAATCCAATAAAATGTGGAGTTTCTTGTGAAGTAGAACACAATAAAGGACCCATAGATTCAACAAACATTACACCCCAATCCCTGATGACTAGCTCTCCATTCCTGTAAACCCTTTCCCTCGGAACCCTTTGAAAGGAACAGACCCTAAATCCTAAACCCTAAACCCTAACAATTGTTACTGCAAAACATCGCAAGATCTGGGGACTAAGCCGACTCATCGCGGAGGACCGGCTGGTGGGCAATGAGCTTGCGCAATTTTGAAGGCATGAAGACCTCGAAAGTTGGGCGGGTTTAGGGTTTAGGGTTAGGGTTTAGGGTTTCTCAAAACTATGGATCACGTGCTTGCGGTGCTGAACAAGGGTTGCGGGGTATACAGGGGCACCACATTCTAGTAGAGAAGACATGGTGTTTCCACAAAGAGCGGGACCCAGTCTAGACCCCAAAATACAGCAATCCTGAGTTTGGGGACCCCCCAAATGGTGCCCCAAGTTTTGGGAAACCCCACAGACCCAAAAGCACAGGCTCCAGCAGTGTCTGGGTCCAGCTTGATGGTCCAGTCAAAGGGTACCCACTCCTGTGCAAAAGACTCCCACACTGATAGGGCCTACAAAGTTGTTTTTGCTTTGCTCTTGCCATGCCTTCAACCGTAAAGCCTAAACTCGAAACCGTGCGGAGTGTTGCAGCTTCTGGAGAGATAAGTTCAGGCAGCCATGGTTTAATTACAGCACAAGCACAAAAACAGAGCTCCTTGTCGTCGAGAACTTTGCGCCACAGAGCTCTGAAGATTGGGGTGTTCCTGAACGCTTAGGTTGTGGGTTCAGCTCTGGAGGAAACATAGCAAGAGTCTTTGAGGATCCAAGAGGTCACCCAAAGTGCACGCACCACTACATGTTGCAACCTTCCATAAATTCCCGACAAACGGCGAAACTGGAACACTTTCAAAGTGACTATAGGGGCTATAGAGGGATACTATAGGCACGTATAGGGGTTAGGGTTTAGTGTTCCCCAAAACAAGGGATACCTTTTTCGGGGCCCCTATAATAAGTGAATTGGGACCCCTGGAGGCTCACAGGTCTGGCCCATGTTTGGTTTCTTTACGGCTTACGTTTTTGGGGTCAAGTAGGGGCCTACATGAATGCCAATGTCACTTTGAAGTCTATTTGACGTAGCCTAAACCAGAACGAAAACAAGGAACCTAGGACCACAAGATCAGTTTATGGTAGGCTCTAAACTTACGGTCCCCCAAATTGGACACAGAATATATACGCTCACCCACATTCCTCAGCATCCAAAATACAGTCACCAAACACCAATGTGGAAACCCTGATTCTAACCCCTAAACCGCTATACCTGCTCTACCGCGAAACGCTTGGGATGACTCTTGGGACAAAGAGCGTAGAGCTCTTCCGTACGCAGTATTTCCTTTCCTTCCTTTAAAAAGGGATTAAGGTTTAGGGTTTGGGGTTTCCGCCCCCCTGCTCGGACCCCACTACCTTCCTATTCCATATTCTGCCATTCATAGGGTCCTCATCATGGGTTGGGGTTACCACAATTCCCTTAGTATCCTTGCTAATTACTGTTGATAGCAAAAACCCCGCGTGACCTTGCTATACTAAAGTACCCACACTTCCCGAGGTATAAGGTACTTAGGGTCACGGGGTTTTTCTACCCGCCGTAGTATACAAGGGCCTACATTGGGGTCTCCTGATTTCTGCAGGACATTCGGGGTCCAGGTAGTTGCCCTCCCCACACTCCCCATAGCCATGAAAACACTTGTATACATTCACCAAAGACCATAACGAAAAGAGGGGGCTCAATATAAACCCCCAAATACTATGGTCTTTATTATGAGAGCGCCTCAAAGAGTACCGCGAATTTTGCAAAACCCCCAATGAGGCGCAAGGCCATGAACCCTAAACCGTCAACCACTAAGCCCTAAAGCCCTAAAGCCCTAAAACCCTAAACCCCAAGCCGCACACCCTAAACCCTAAGCCCTACACCCCAAACCTCGTATACTGCATCTTGGCCGCATTACTGTCCAATACTTCCCACCCTTCTGGGCATGGAGGTCTACATTTGGCAGCCTGAAAAGTAGGGCTTAGGGTTAGGATCTAGTGTTCACGGTTCAGTTCAGGATGTAGGGTAGGGCCTAATGTTCAGGGTTTGGGAGAAAAAGGCACACTTTTAGGGTCGAGGGTTCAGGGTTGAGGGATATTGCCCCAATGATGGAGAAGCAAGTAGAAAATGAAATGGAAAACGGTTTTTACGAAGATGGTGTTTATATAGGGACTGTATTGCTTACCTCTGGTTATCAAAGAATGGCTTATGACAAAGAAAGTTATTTGGGGACGATATAGGGCCCTACTATAACAACCCATTCCTTCATTCCTTGCTAAGCAGAAGTGAGACGAAGCATCCTCCATGGGGACTCCATATGAGCTATAGTCTGGACTCCTAGCATCCCGCTCGGTAACCTCCATAATGCCTATAATAGTGCCCTTATGTAATCCGCTATATTACCCTGCTTTAAGTAGTTTTTGAGTATAGCTCATGTAGGGGTGTCTAAGGTGGCTAAGGCTGTGCGCTACTCCGGGAGCCCGTCTATATGAGGCTTCCTTAGCCTTATCGGCCGCGCTATGTATGGGAAGCACCAAGGGATGAAGCAGTCGTCCACTAAACCCTAGGTTATGTAAGGGGCTATAATGGGGGTTATATAGGGGTTATAGTAGGGGTTATATAGAGGTTATAATGGGGGTTATACAGGAGACTATATAGGGGTTGTGTAGGGGTTATAATAAACCCTAAATACTATTGATTGACGCCCTGGCGTCGTCGGCTATATGGCAATCTTGGGGCTTCAGGTGTGGAATGGAGCGTTACCAACATCCACCCCAACACTGACCATCCTGGTGAAGAAATATAAGCGAAATGGTCAAGTTTCGTCCTAAAACCCTAAACCCCTAAACCCTAAACCCTAAACTCGTAAGAGGGCACCTATCACCTCTCATGTTCCCTACATATGATAAGGGTCCCTCACACACCCAGAAGGATCCTCGGCGGCTCAGGTACTTCTTTTGCAGGCACATGTGGTGCTTAAGTTGAGTACAATTCTCAGTATCATTTTGAAATCTTTTTTTGGTATGCTGTACCATAGAAAACAAGGAGTCTAGGACTGTCATATAGGGAATTGTTCAGGACCCTGCAAAACTCCGATGTGCTAAGCCCATCGGTCCATTGCACCTAAACTGGGTTTAGGGTTTAAGGTTTAGGGTTTGCCTTGCGCTGCAACACCTTTAGGCCAAACAATGCAGTAGAAATTCCTGCTCCTGTAGTTCTACACGGGAAGTACTTTCAGTTACGAATACGTACTACTTGGTAGAGGAGGAGGAGGACTGGGTCCAGTTACTCACTGGTTGTTAGTAGGGAAGAAAGGAATATAATCCCTATAGTCTATCCCTATATAATAGTATAATCCCTATAAGATATATTCCTCGATTCCCTACTAACCCTAAACCCTAAACCCTAAGCCATACATATATACATATATGTATATATTCACTACCAACCCCCAATCAGGTTAGAGCCAGGGAGCTGCCTAAAAGATGAGACCCAATATGCTGTAATTCCAACAGTTGAAGTTGGGCAACAAGCCTTTTAAGGCTTATAGGATTGTATGAGCTATAGTCTAAACTCCTAGTATCCCCCTTAAGAACCCCTGCAATAGTCCCCTATATAATCCACTATATAACCCCCTTTAAGGAGTTGAGACTATGGCATATGGGGTTTAGGTTTCAGGCTTTAGGGGGGATATTCACCCAATCATGGAGAACCACATGGAAAAGAACATGGAAAATGACATGGACACCGGGAGCATACAGTTGCGGGTTACAGGGAATGGGGTTTTCCAAAATTGAGGATACCTTCTTTGGGTTTCTACAATAAGGAATATCGTATTTGGGGTCTATATTGGGGTCCCCTGGTTTAGGGAAGCTGAAATTTGACCATAATTCTGCTAGTGCGAAACTCTGAGCCCCAAGCTCAAAACCCCGCAAACCCAAAAACACGAAACCCGTAAACCCAATACCTTCAAAAGCACACCAAAGCCTAGATCCTGACCCCCCGCTGCTCGCCGAGCAACACTTTGCTTTCGATCTTCTTCGCACCTGCAAAATGTGCCAGCCCTAAACCCTAAACCCCACACAGCTTGCGGTGTGGATCTGCAAGGTTTTGCAAAAGCTTCAGGGTTGAGTCCTGAAGGAACGGGTATGTAGGTTTAGGGATTATAGGGGTAATTATGAGGTTTAGGGTTTTCGGGTATTAGTGTTTTAGTGGTTTAGGGTTGGGCTTAGGGTTTAGGGTGTTTTGTACGTTGGTTTGAGTGGTTGCATGAGCCAACGCCCATGGAGAGTAGGGTTCACGCGGCATGAATGAACACCCCTCAGTGCGCCCTCATACGTCCATGTTCTTATAATTACTATATACAGGCTATAGGCACCTTCCTTAGTGGATAGATGCGTAGGGATTCCTCAATGCAGTGTACCACTTTGGCAATCTTGGAGACTGGGGGTTAGGGCTTAGGCTTTCAGCGTTTGGGTATCTGGGGCCTCCATTACGGATTGTGTATACTATGACTGGATTGCTGTTAAGGAACTTGAGCTAAACTGAAATAGTACGGGTATATGGTAAATGATAAGGTTTCCTCAGCGTACTACTTTATTCAAGCTCCTTAACAGCAAACCAGGTACACATGCATTTAGGGCATTTTGGGGCTCAGGAAACTTCTGCTTCGGATTTGCATCTGGGAAGTGTATCCAGGCGTCTTGATACCAATTTTCTTCTCTGGTACGAGTCCCTACATGTGAGCTATTTGAGATCTGCACTCCTGGCAAACATGCCTGGCAAAAAAATGCCTGGCAAAAATGTAAATCTACAATACATCATTCATGCTTCACCCACATTCGTCTATACCATACATCCAGGCCCAAGTGTATATTTCCAAACATAAATGGGTGTCGCTCTGCCCCTCATGTACTCCAAAACACCATGCCCTGAATTACAAGGAGACCCATGATGGCACCTCTAACTTTTGGAAATCTACGCAAGCGCCTAGCTGCAACACCTGGTTGGAGTAGATCGCAAACTTGTCACCTGTGCGTGATCAATGAAATGAATTCAGACAGTGGAAGCCTCAAGCACTGTTGGAAGGACAAGCATTGTCTTTACGGTTTATAGGTTTTTGGGCTGTTGCACGGCATTGGTATGTTAAACAACCGGCACCCTGCACTTATGACAGCAGCAACATCATCAGGAAGGTTAGCATGATGGTTACGCCTCATAAGTGGTGATGCTACGTCCATAAACCCTAACATAGCAACGAAGCTGCATGACTCATGGGTACGCGGACCCTCAAACCTGTAAGCGCCATCGAGAAATCCCTTGGCATCACAGAACTTAGCTCAAGCGCCCGATCCAAAGCCAAAAGTCCATGTGAGAAACACATACGTCAATGGGCTACATCGAAACTAAAAATTCTGTCCAGGGGTCTTCGGGCTGTCGATTTGGAAGCCACGCTCCGTCTATAGTGGGTTAAGTCGCTGTAGTTACTGTAGGGCATCCAGGAAGGAACAGCATCCCCATCTGCAGGCATGTAAGCTTCTAGCCAGCGAAGCCCCCGGGTTCTCCATGCTTCCCAGTCGAGGGGTCAGCCAGGAATCCTACCCTAAACCCTAAATCCTAAACCCTAAAAGCAACGTTATGAAACCAATAAGTGATTTCTTAAAACCAACACAGTTTCACACGCTAAGGAATTCGGGAGAGCCTTCTGCTTCCTGCACGTGGATGACGAGTGGACGTTTCCCTAAAGCCCCAAAGTAGTGTGTTCTTGGGTTTAGGGCTTAGGGTTTAGGAGGCTTTAGGGTTCCTAGCCCAATGTAGGTCATATTCATAGGCTTTGGGGCCCAATGTAGGTATTATCTATAGACACGGAGCCCTAGGGGTAGTGTGTTCTTGGGTGGTATATCAAAAATCCTTAAGAAATACAGAGGAGCCTCTGGATGAAAAACATCTGGAAGTCGGTCCCTGTAAAGCCTCCATAGAGTCCGCGTATCTGTATATTTTCCATTCTATAAAACACACTAAGACTCAAAAAATGAGCCCCTTCAATTCATCTCACTACCCTGCAGACAAGGGACATGCGAACATTCCCTGGCCCAAGTCCTGGGGTTTGGGGTTTCGAGTAGGAAGTGTGCTTTGATTTTGGATCTATGGTCCCCAACTTGAACACCAAGTATATACACTGGCCTATATTCCCAAGGAACCCTATATACCCCCCACCAAAAACGATAACCAACAACCTACTTCAGGAGAGCAAGCGCATGGAATCTTAAAACTCTGGTCGCCTTTGAGGGAGAGCTTGTAGAGTACAGGGTTTAGGGTTTTGGGTTTCGGGTTCCAGAACCCAAAACAATTTAGTCTGGGGCAAATTTCAGGTCACTTTTCGGGGCTTACTTAGGACTCACGGTTTAGGGCTTAGGGTTTGTGGGGGCTCAACCACCACTGTCCCCACATAAAAGAGGATACTTCGCGAAGGCCAAGACTGGCCCTTCCCCTTTTAGCAACTCCACCGTCTTTGTGCCAAGAACACTAGCGATATAGTACTGGTAATAATAATAATGATAGTAGTAATAGTAATAGTAATCGTAGTAATCATCCTGGGCATCCAAATATCCCAAAGTAGATATCATGTATAGACTGTAGGGCTATACAAATCTGAGTATACTCATTTAGGAGGCATTATTTTGCCCTCACATCCCTGTGTATGTCGAAAGTCCCAAACAGGAGCATTATCATTCCCTGTCGGCTTTTAGTTGAATGACTAGAAATCCCTAAGGGTCCAAGGACCCAAATAATAGGGTTTTAGGGCCCAAATACTATAATGTGAATGGTATTTGGGCCCTAAAACCCTATAAATTATTTGTGTCCTTGGACCCTTAGGAAATGAGTCAGGAAGCTAAACGCTTTTCCGAATCAAATACTACTGGGGGTCAGTAGGGAATAAGGGAATACATTACACAGGGGTATCCTAAACCCTAAACCCTATGTATAGAGATCTCCCTTATTCCCCACTAAGCCCCAATTTCAAGCAGGGCAGGCCGCGATTTGATGCGAGATCAAAACGCGCTCATAGGTCCACGGTACGACCAAGCCTTACGGAGAGCTGGACTAGTTTGACTCTGAGGATTTGGGGTTTAGGGTTTTGGGGTTTAGGTTTTTTGAGGTGTGGAGCTTCGGGTTTGGGATGTAGGGTTTGAGGGGTAAGGTAAACAGTTCAGGGTGGAAACACTCCCAGTGGGCCCTTCACGTCCTTGGTGCACAGGCGGGAGGGTGGGTTCAGATCTTAACATCTCAGAGTCAAAGTAGAGCCTCAGTAGCCTTCAGCAGAAAGGATGATAAAAAGGAAACCCAAAACAGGTATCATGCTCTTTGACATTCCTTCGAATCTCAACCGTGTACAGCGCTGAAGAACTGCAATGATCTTGTTATGCCGATTGGCTGGATGTACGAGTAGCCGTCTCCATCTATTTCCTGTATGAGATGACTGCAGATGAAGCGAAATTGCGTAGCAGGGGGTGGCTAGGGGGGGTTCATCAACATTATACCCTAAACCCTAAACCCTAAACCCTAAACCATTAGGGGGAGGCGAAGAGGTGAAGAGTCTTCGTGGGATGAACATCTTCCAGGCTGATAGTATGAGTAGTAGTCATAGGAATAGTAGGAGTAGTAGTAGTAGTAGTAGGAGTAGTAGTAGTAGTAGTAGTGGTAGTAGTAGTAGTAGTAGTAGTAGTAAGAATAGGAATAAGAATGATACTGGTAGTAGTGATGGTTAATTCTGATACTGATACTAATATTACGAATAGTAACAACAGGAATACGAATAGAAATAATAGCAGTATAGTATTAATATTAATGCTTTACAGAGGGAGATGGAATCATTAAACTGCGAAGCACGACAAACGCTGCGCATCCCAGCAGCTTTTGCAGAAAAAAAACGTTTCAACAGAATGTCTGAAACTTTGGACTCTGCATGTATGTGTTCTGCGAAGATTGAAGCCAATGGATCATTTCCACACGATCTGCCTGCAGTCCTGCAGCCTCTAAATTAGGACAACAGGAATCCGCCCCCTTCCGCGATGTATCACCACCACTCGCTTGAGAACCTGCGGCCTTGTGTCCTAACTTGAAAACTTCTCAAATATGTACCCGCACTGATGACCTCGAACCCCAAAATCATGGGTATACAAGCCATTACAAGGGGTATACTTGGGAGGTCTAGGCACGCCCTGAATCACTGAAGACGCTTTGAAGCCTAAGAACGCTTCCCAGGAACTTTACATCTCCAACCTCGAATCGCCACTCTTGTAGCCACAGAGATGTTGGGGGTTTCCCCCGAATTTCGGGGAACCTTTTTTGGGGGGATACCTCTGGTATCTACTGCAGTATTTGTGGATCTATATTAGGGTGGCCCTCTTTTATGGAAACTACAATGTGGCGTCAGTCAGGGCACCCTTTCAACGAGTGTGGCTTTATTTTGTGGCTATGCGGGGCGAAGGGTGGCTGTAGATACTTGCGGTGGGCAGAGGAGGTCCTGCACTACCTTTCCAGTTACGACACTTTGAGCATTCTACGTGGCGCATTTATTTCTCAGAACTAAACCATTAACACTGGACCCTGCAATCCTTGTACCCTTAAGTCCAAACCCTAAACCCTGAACCCCACACCCTGAAGCCCAAACCTTGAAGCCTGGAGCC
Organism: Symbiodinium pilosum; assembly: GCA_905231905.1. Classification (NCBI taxonomy): domain Eukaryota; class Dinophyceae; order Suessiales; family Symbiodiniaceae; genus Symbiodinium; species Symbiodinium pilosum. Next base: position 3,740 of record CAJNIZ010002820.1, on the reverse strand, counting down.
TGAAACCGGCACTCTAAACTTTAAACCACGAACCCTGGAATCCACACCCCTATCCCTAAACCCAGAACCCAAGACCCTGAACCCCAAACCACACCCTGCACCCTCCTGTACCCGAAACCCTGATCCACATATCCCAAACGCCAAGCCCTGAACCAACACCCTGAGCCCCCATTGGCTCTCCCTGAATCAACGGCCCGGAGCAGAAGCAAAAGAACGAAGCCGCCGCGGCCTCTGTTGGGAGAAGGAAGGGAACACATCTAATGTAGACCCATGATTGATAAATCCCCTCCTTTTAAGGGCCTAAATATTGGGATCCCTATTATAATCCCCATTAAGGGGAGGGGGTTAATCAATCAGGGGTCTGGGTTACTATTTAGGGTTCGGGGTAGTTTAGGCCATGGAAAACTACAGGGGAGATCAAATGGCCCTGGGTTGGTTCTCAACGCCACAAATATAAAATCGACCTCAGACTTAACAATGTAGTGTAGTAGTTTCCATTTTCTTTTAAATTATCCCTATAATATGCTATAGTACCCTACAATATCCTATAATATACTATCCTAAGAGGAAATATGATATACTCTAACTAGAATATACTATAATATATCATGCGGCTTGTCCTGGCTCAGGGCCCAATCACTTGCAACATAGCACTGTGCAGGTCGCAGAAGGTGCCAAGATCGGACTGCGGAGCCTAGATATGGGTTACTTGGAGGCCCATGGGACTTAGTAACTACTTATAACTGGGACTATAAACCCCACTTATAATTGGGGTAACCCCTATAAACCCATTTAGGGGGATTATAAGTAGGGTAATAATTAAGCGCAGTTATAAGTAGTTACTAAGTCCCATGGGCCTCCAAGTATGTAGGGATAGCAGAAAAGAAAATGGAAACTACTGTAGTAAATTCGGGTTATCTAGGGCTATATAAAGGTTAGGATACAAATTGGATCACCAGTACCATGGTAATAATGGAAAAAAATGGAAATTGAACCCTAGACCCTGAACCTGGGAATTTGGGATGCATAGGGGTTGGTGCATCTCAAGAATCTTGAAGCCTTGCAACCCGAAACCTACTCGAAGCTTCTCTTATAGTCCCTCTGAAGTAAACAGAATACGGGGTAGAGGGTTTAGGCTTTAGGGTTTAGGGTATAGTCGCCATTGAGTAGATACAGTGTGGGATACAGGGGGATCTTGTAATGATGTCGGGGAATTCCATATTCTATCTACTTAAGGGAGGGTATAAGGCTTAAACGGGCTATAGTCAAAACTCCTGGTATCCCCCCTGATGACACCGCCTATAACAGTCCCCTATAAAATCCTCTATATAACCCTCCTTCTCAGATGACGATGGCGCCGCGGAAGTTCTTCTTAGCACGGGCTATGCAGAGGGTCGCTGGCGTCTCGTCTCTGAGAAGTTGTGACTTTTTTTTGCTTTGCTGGGAAAAAGAACCATAATGGGCCATAAGATTAAACCTCTGCATACTCCCAGTTTCTATTTCATGTTCCACTAAAAAAAGCACATGCGGATAGTTCCCCAAATTAGGGTCTCATGTTGGCACCCCTACAGATTAGGTGCCGTAATATACTCTATAACCAAAAGGGGTCAGTAATTTTGAGAACCACCCATGTGTAGTTGTTAAACTCTATATTTAGGGTTTAGGGTTTAGAGTTTAGGGTTTAGGGTCTAATCTTTTGCGACCTCGCAGGATGGCTCAAAGGTGTTAAACTGCGAGCATCGGGATTGAAGTAGACAAACTGTGCCGGGCTTCGCACCCCTAAACCCTAAACCCTGCACCCTAAACCCCAAACCCTAAACCACTTAGGGTAGGCAGAGGCATGGATCCCTAAACCTTGAACCCTACATACAGTCTCCTAATATTCTTTTCCATCATGGCCTAGTTACCATCAGAAAGAAACATCTGAGACCCAGGCTGAACCATGGAGCCCTTCCTACCCAAACGGAGTATAGGGTCTAGGGTTGCACCTTCCGTGTCGTTTGCTACAAAAGGGTTCCTCGCACCACTTGTAGAAGTGTAGCACTCGCCTGGGGCTGTCACAGAAGGAGCGATACCCTCCCAGTAATAGGGATTATAAAAGGGATCCTAATATTTAGGCCCTTAGAAGGAGGGGGTTTATCAATCATGGGTCTACACCCTAAACCCTAAACCTTAAATAGGTGCTTCCATTTTCTTATCCATTATCCCTATATAACCCTATAATCCCAAATCCTTATAGTAGTCCCCGATACAACCCAGTAGTAGTTTCATAGAGGAATCACCCAAGAGCCTTCAGAATTTTGTTACGGCGAGGCCTCCTCGGACTTCTTGCGCAGCTTGGCAGCCTGTGGCTCTGCGTCCTGAAAAGTACTGGGTTGCTGTTAAGGAACTTAAATTAAGTTACCATAATGGGTATATATAGCAAATAATAGGGTTTCCCCAATATAGTAACTTAATTTAAGTTCCTTAACAGCAACCCAGAGTATTGTTCCATGAGGGCTTTTCCGAATTATGCTGAGAAGGATCGTTCTGGACCTTGTCTACAGCGGTTCTACAGGGATTTTCAGGGTTCCCATCTATGATTAAGGATGAACATTATGGAACTCCCTTGTTCTGACTAACTACAGCTGTCTTGCATGTTGGATTGGCGCTATTCTTTCGCAGATCGATGTTTCATGGTCGTTTGCTATTGTTCTGTTGACGTTGCTCTTGCATGGTATTATTATTGCGATCACTGCGGTTGTTCACCACTTAACCCGCCAAAAGGTACCTCCCCACCCCACCCTGTAGTGAAAATGGACCCAGCCAAGAACCATCCTATTTTAAAAGAACCAAGTATTCTGAAGGAGAACAGGCAGGGTTCCAAGCACTAGGCTCCATGGTCTGGAAGTTTCTTGGAGGGGGATTTACAAGTATACGTGGGGATATGTGAAGATACGGTGGATACTAAAAATCATGCATGACCCTAAGGACCTTATACCTTGGGAATTGCTGTATTGTAGTATAGTAAGGTCAATGCAGGATATCTAGTATCAACAGTATGTAGGGATGTATGGGGTAAACCCAGCTTAAAACCCTGTATACTTGGACCCCTAAAACTGGTAGTTTCCCAAAATAGCGGAAAGTACTATAGTCCGCATTATAGGGACCCCTAACAAGGTGCCCCTAGTTTTCGGAAACTCACAACTCAGTTGAGCATTTTTCCCCGCTGCACCTCCGCTGCGGCTTTTGACGCATTCCGTTTGACTTGCAACTTGTGGAGCTTCTTCGCCTAGTGCAGAAGCCACGAAGGGGTACTGTAAGGGCCTGAATAGAACTAGAATGGGGCTTTGGTATGTTTTCTTTCATCATCCTATAGCCTATAGCTAAAAAATGTGGTCAACAAATGAAAGCGTCTACATAGCTAGTCACGGCTCTACATCACCCAGTCGATGTTACTCCACAAGCAGGGCTTGCATAGGGTCTGAGGACTGCTGGGCATGACTGCAAACCAACCTCGAACCTCCTAGCGATATATGTAAATAAGAAGGTCCTTATTCTGATTTTCCAGGTAATACTAGAACAGACTTTCGGCACACGTGCAGCGAAGCAGCGTCAGCCAGCACCATCACTGCCAACAACAATAACCACAACCACCGCCACCAACACCGCCGCCAGCGCCACACCCCCACCCCCACCCCACCCCCACCCCCCCCCCCGCCGCCGCCGCCGCCGCCGCCGCCACCGCCACCCCCACCACC
>CAJNIZ010002819.1:0-18063 GCA_905231905.1 Symbiodinium pilosum | reverse complement strand
ATTTTGACAACCACCCATGTGGAAATTATATGAGTATACACACACACATGTATCCTCTAGACCGAGCGATAGTCAGAATGTACTTGGGCAGCAGACCGCACCTGGCCGTTCAACTCGCAGCCCAGGCCCTCCAAGCAGAGGAGGTCCCGAGCTGGCAGCCCTTCGAGCCTTCTATGAGGACATGTTTAGGGGTTAGGGTTCATAGGGGTTAGGGTTTATAGGGTTTACAGGGTTTTTAGGGTTTAGGGTTTAGGGTTTCTTGGGGTTATAGGGGTTATTGAGTTTAATAGGGGTTCTGTAGGGATAATGGAAAAGAAAATGGAAACTACTATGTTATGATAGGGTATATATTGGGGTTATAGTCCCCCTTAAGTAGATAGTATGGCTTTGGGTATGTTATAATAAGATCCCCGTATGCCCCATATTCTATCTACTTAAGGGGGACTCTAGGGTTTAGGGTGCTTGGAGGGTCATGGGGACTTAGTACGTAGGTTAATAATTAGGATGACTAGGATTACTCTACGGGTTACAGGGGTTATTAGCCTACTTACAAAGTCCCCCTGATGTTCCAAGTAGGGGCTTGTCAAAATTCTCGTCCCTTTTGGGTTACTCTAGATAATTAGGGGCTGCAGTATGGGAACCCAGGAAGTGACCATGGTTTTGACAACCTACCAAATGGATTCCGTAGGGGTGCTTGGAGTATCATCTGGATGGTATGGATATACAGAGATTCTACGTGGCCAGACTAACATGGAACCCCATGTAGCCCCTGTGGCTTTCGGTTATAGCGTTCGGGCTTGAAGTGGGGCTCAGGGCTTAGGGTTCTGGGCTTAGGGAAGTTTAGGGTTCAGATTTTGGGTTCTCACATCAAGAAGGATCACGCCCCAACAGCTCAAACTAAAACCCCCAAATCTTTCCATAAATGGACTCTAGTGCCCACGTCAATCTCTCCAATACACAAATACACAGAGCTCAGACTAAGCAAAACTCTCAACCTCCTTCCCGTGACAAGCTTTCTCGCCTTCAAACCCTGGCAGGAGAAACAAAAGCTAGACTGCTGTGAAACGTCCCCTTGATGTTAGGTCCCTGAGCCCTGTGCTGGGGGCTCTGGACTCCAGTCCTTGCACCTGCTTCTGAAACAACCGCGCCGTTGTCAAGAGAAGTATGCATTGCTTTTAGATTACGTAGTCCTCTCGCGCCTTTTCCAAGGGCTTAAGTTCAAGGTTTAGGGCCCGGCAGGCTGAAGGGAGGCAATAAGACAACAGTTATGAACACAATGGCAGCTATCATAAGCATATGTTACTTTGAGGTAGATAGAATATGGCTTTGGGTTATGTTATAAAGAAATCCTCATATACCCCATATTCTATGTATTTGGGCGGGACCATATACCTTCCCCGCCCCCCACCCTGGAGCCTGAAAACGGGCCCTCTGTAGACGACCCTTTTTCAGACGGCCCTCATGGGGTTCCATGTTAGTTTGGAGAAGGTACCAAATCGGACCCCTAAACCCACAACCGGCAAACCCTCTGTATCCTTCAGAACCCCGAACCGCAACTGCATCTCCCAGGCTAACAGGACCTCCTAAAATGTCCATTTTTGGGGGTCTCCCAAAATTATAGGTACATATAGGTATGTATATATATATATATGTATATATGTTTGTTTTTTTTGGCGGTCTATTTTGGAATCTACCAAATTCATGATACTAAGGAACCGTGCTTGTCATCCTTAAAGAGCCCTTTTGAACCCTGAACTGAGAGCCACTAACATGTAAAACTTGCTTCAAGCGGCTGGTCTGGCAGCTCAGGCACCTTGTTCTTTCATGGTACGGCTTGAGGTTTCTGGTTTAGGTTTAGACTGGTTTGAATGGGCTCAGGGCTTGTGCATCAAAATGTCGCAACCCTGAAAGCATGTAATGTGAATAGGAGCACGGGGCCTTCAAGGTGTAGGGCTTCGGGTAATTTAGGGTTCAGGGTTTTCGGATTTAGGTTACCAGGCTTTCCCAAGTGCAGGTGGGCATCGCAAAAGCATGAAAGTGTCATGTGCTTGCAAAGGCGCTTGGCTGAGTACCCGCACTGATGCTCTGTTTCCTCAGCAAGCCTTCTAATGAGTCAAAGTGACATTAAGACCTTCTATTAAATTCAAAACAGGCCAGCAACTAGGGCTTCATTCATCCTTAAAACGAGCATGAAAACTCATACAAGATCCGCGTCGAAAAGGTGCACTACAACTCTTGCACTTCCTTACAGCTTGCCCCTTTGCTAATATTTTTCCTGGAGGCTGAGCCACACTTGTGGTACACCCATCCAGCAAAAATTCGAGACTCGTGGGACCTAGTAACCATTTACAACTGTGCTTAAAACCTTCCTTTTTATCCCCTTACTGGACTGATATTGGCTACCAAAATACCTGAATCAGAAGTGAGGTTGCAACACTATTGAAAAGCAAGCACTTTGTTCCTCAGTGATCCTATGTACCTTCAAGTCGTCCCTAAACTTACACCCCACGCCCCAAGCCCTAAATCCCTGAACCAGAAAACTACACGTTCATCCCAAACATTGATTGACCACAAAAACCGAAATCCCATCACCCGGCGCCAAAGTCAGCCTAAACCCTTCGCCCCACTACTTATAGTCCCCCTTAAATAGATAGAATATGGGGTATATGGGGACCTTATTATAATATACCTAAAGCCACATTCTACCTACTTCAGGGGGACTAACAACAGCTCGTCGCCTCAGCCCGTTGGGCTGCCACGTCGTCCGCCATGGCGTGAAGCAGATTTTGGAAGTCGAACTTTGCACAGTCCTTAGATGTTGAAGGTCTCTTTAGGGAGGATAAGATGTGTAGGGCTTAAGGAAGATCTTTTTGGCTTACTATTAGTATTATTACAAGGAGAAGATGCCATGGGAAGGAGAGTTCACCCTTAGAAAAAATCCGTGAGCTGCGTTAGAAGCGTCCAGCGGCAGTTCCTACCTCATGGTCTTGTTGTCGTGGGCTTATGAGCGAATGAAAAATAATCTCGCGAAGTGAATTCAATGAGTTTAATTCACTTACAAAGTCACTCCGTTCACCAGTTAAAGGATGATAGCTTGGTTTGTTGTTAAGAAAATGAACTAGAAATGTGATTGCTAGGAATTTAATATTATGACTTCTACACGAATTCTTGCTACTAGGACTGTTCAAGTCCTTTTCAGGGGGTTACAGGGAGATACAAGGCTTGGGAGACTAGGATTTGCATTCTCTTTGTGCGTTTGAGATTCCTTGGCCTGTGCCAAAAAGACAGAACATGCTTGTTTTCACAGAATTGAAGTGCACAGGAGTTGGGCTCAAGGTTCAGGGTTTTTGCGTCTGTGGCCGAAGCTTGATGTCTTTGGAGTCAAGCTTGTTCTTTCCAGATCACGGTTTCAATTAGTAAGGTTCGTAGCCGGGCAAGGGTTTACGCCTTTTTAAGAATCAGATGTGGGGGTTATTAGCAATCTGGGAATTCGAAGAAGTGCAGCTTTGCTGCATTTTGGCCGAAACCTACACCCGGTTCAGTGGTGGTGTTAAATGCGTAAAAGCGATCCTTGCTTGCAGAGTTATGTGGAATTTTTGGCTTGGATTTAAAGGCAGGATAAGTAGGGCTTAGGGTTTTACAATTAATGCCTTAAAGCGTGGTAGGTGAGTGGAGGAATACAAATCATTGCGAAACCCTGTGGTTAAAAAATGTCAGCAGCCTATTTCAATGCAACAACGATGCTGCATGATGCTGCGCAAGTGCACTGTGCCCGCGCGGGGGCACGGAGTGGACTTGATGCAGCTAGTCCGGTCAACCCCAGACGCTCATGGTATTCCAGCAGAACCCAGAGTGGGACATTCCAAAGAATCCCGGCGTCCGCGCTGTAGTGTGGCACTGTCCATCCTTCCATCTCAACCAATTGCTCCATCTGGACCATGACGATGCCGGAAATATCCGTTTGCGGAGGCGTTGCCAGCAAGCAACACTTCGTGCGAAGTGTCGCTGCTTGTCTCAAGCAGCAACCTCAGCCGCACAATGTCCTCGATGACGGCTCTCTGACTCTGGCCCTCGGAGTTGATCTGCGCCACCGGAGTGGAGCTGGAAGCTGGTGGAAGTCCTGAAAATCCTGATGTGGAATGCTGGGCCTCCTCTGCCTCTAATTGAAACACCCAGCTGCAGATGTTGGAAACCCCTCGACCTCCATTCCAGCATTATTCTTTTTGTGTTTTTGACGATTTCCAACGTTAATTCTGTTTCCAAGTTTCATATTGTGTTTAAAGCTGAAAACTTTTAGAAAGGTTGACAATGTAAATTGCGAAAAGGAGAGCAAGAGCAGAAGAGAAAAGAAGGAAGACAAACTCGAAAAGTAAAAAGGCGTAAGAGAAAAGAAGGGAGACCAAAACAAAAAAGACGAGAGAAGCCACATGAAAGGGAGCAAGAGAAGCAAAGAAAAAACAACAAACGAAGGAGTGCAAGAGAAGTGAGATTAACAGAAAAGGAGAAGAAACATAACCAAGATAACCACATGACGAAAAAACACACACAAAGCAGGAGAGATTAAAAAAAAGAAAGGCACGCAGAGCGGAGCAAAAATGACAAAAAAATGGAAACACAGAAACAGCAAGAAAAGCGCAAGCAAAGAAAGGAAAGCACAAGAGACAAAAGGCAAGGCAAAACACATGCAAAACAAGACAAGTTTCCAACTTTTTGTTTTTCACTTTACAAGGTCCATGCGCAATTCGTTTCTCAGCAAAATCATATTTTGAAATGAAAAGGCAACACTTTACCAATGCAGAATGTTCAATTTTTTTTTGGAAAAGCTGTAAAGGCCAATTCTGCACAATGCAAAGCTTTCCATTTGAAAGCGTTTCTAAATTGACAGTTTATAACTCCATTTTTAACTTTGCAAGGTCCACGTGCAATCCAACTCTTGGCCAATTTCGTTTCCAGATGTGAGAGGACATCACTTTTTTCAATGCAGGGTGTCCAAAACAAACTCCTTGGAGACGTGTTAGAGCATCACTTTCAATGCAGGATGTTCAAAATTCCTTGGGACAAGTTGTAAAAGTCAATTATGTGCACGTGCAAAACGTTCATTTTGAATCGTTTCATCTTGAAGCGCTTCGAAAATGAAAGTTTCCCACTTCATTTTTTCACTTTGCAAGGACCACGCGCAAACCAATTCTCGGCAAATTGCGTTCCCAAATGTGAAAGTTTGAAGCTTTTCATTTTGGGTTTTAAGGGGTCAAGGATTTAAGGTTTCAAGGTTTCAGGGTTCAGTAGTTTGAAGTTCATCGTTTGGGGCCTTATTCGGGACAATTTCCAATAAGGGCCTTACTGGAGACGATTTCGAATTAGGGCCTTATGAGGGACTATTCCAAATTAGGGCCTTATTAAAGACTAATTCCAATTAGGGCCTTGTTAGGGACTATTTCCAATTAGGGCGTTGTTAGGGACTATTTCCAATTGGGGCCTCATTAGGGACTATTTCCAATTAGGGCCTTATTAGGGACTATTCCAAATTAGCGGCGTATTAGGGACTATTTCCTATTACAACCGTATGAACAACTATTTCCACATAGGGCCCAGTTCAGGCCTATTTCCAATTAGGGATTATCTCCAATCAGGGCCTTATTTAAGGACAAATTCCAATTAGGGCCTTACTAGGGACTATTTGCAATTCGGGCCTTATTAAGGAATAATTCCAACTACGGCCTTGTTAGGGACTAATTCGAATTACGGCCTTATTAAGGGTTATTTCCAATTGAGCCTTGCTTGAGACGATTTCCAAATAGGGCATTACTAGAAACTTTTTCCAACTAGGGCCCTATTAGGGAATCTTTCCAATTAGGGCATTATTACGGAAAACAAGGGCACGGCTTTGAGGCTTGGCTTCCGGGTCGCCAGGTGTGCTGGGATTTCCAACTTTCCGCCGGGAAATGAAGTTGGAAATCTGTCCGGCCGGCGTTTACCATACAGTCAGGTTTTAGGGTCTATAGGGTTAGGATTTAGGGCTTAAGTTTAACAACATTGTCACTCGAAACATGTATAGCACTTCTTATAGCCAAACAACCACAAGCCAAATAGTTGCTGGCAGACACCAACCCAAGTTTTGCAATTCAAGGTTATCCCAAAGTGAGATCTGGGTTTTTGTTGCTTCGGTCGAGGCTCAAACACTTGGGTGACATATGAGCTATTGTCTAAACTCCTAATATCCCCATGAATAAGCCCTACAATAGTCCCCGTACATAATCGCCCTTTAAGAAGTTTAGACTATAGCTCATATGGCTATACTTGTAATACCATAATTCAGCCAAGGTATAAGGTTCTTGGGCCATACGGACTGTGTCTATGAACCGTAAGGCTTGGCAATTTTGCAATGTAGTTCAAGGTTGTTGCGCAGTATAGACAAGATATTGTGTTGGATTTTTGAGCTGAGCCTTATACATCCCGAGGGTAGAACAACACTTTGGGCTTCAGGTTCAGGCTTGGATTTGCGCTTTAGGTCCCCCTCATGCAGATGGTGGTATTCGGGACCTCAACCTCTGTTCTTTTTTTGAGTCCTTGTACCGTCAGGGCTTTGGCGGTTGGTTTAGTGTGTTGGATGGAACTTTATGATGTACAGCCGCCTCCGCGTATAGATGAGGGGACGCAGACGCTGTAACTAACCATGGTGGGACATGATCTCCGGCGCTACAATGGTTGAAATCAAGCGCGAAAAGACCAAAAAAAAAGACAGACACCCTCAGACACCCTAACAAAACATTGAACACTGAAAGGCGAGCCCGAATAGTTCAAGCCATTGACCCCTCAAACTTTCAGGTACTTAGCGTGAAGACTAGGCAAGCGTCCGGATGCTTCGCAGAAACGAGGAAGGTGCCTTTGCGCACTTCAAATCGTCCCTCATGCTCGTTTCCTACAGGCTTGCCAGACTCCTCAGGGCAGATTCCGTGTCGATGAGTTTGCTTGCTGAAGCGGGGTGGTTCTTGATGAAAAGCCTTGTGCAACACTTGGTACCAGAGTTGCAAAGTCGTAAGGTTGGAGGATGTGGGGTTTGGGTTTCATAGTCTGGCGCTTCAGTTTGTTGGCGCTGTGCTTAGGATGCTCAGGCTGTACCCAGCAACGGCTTATATGCACTAAGTGCTAGTGGTATAGACCGTCAGGTGAGGCGCGGCAAGGCGCAAACAGCCTACACTGTAAACACTAAACGAGGTGATTAAGCATTTGAGCTGTAGTCTAAACTCCTAGTATCCCCCTTAATACCCCCTATAGTAGTCCCCTGTATAATCCCCTATATAACCCCCCTTTAAGGAGTTTAGACTATAGCTCATTTGGACCAGCACCATGAGGACTGGGGGATCGGAGCGCTTGACATTCTAGGTTGGATATAACCTTAAAAGTCCAAAGACGCAATGAAGAGATGGTTGCCGGATGTTGTCGGGATTGTTTTGGCTGATTCTAGGTTCTGCGGAAGTATATGTCTATACCTCCTCTGAAGTAGAAAGAGTATGGAATTGCCACCTAAGATCGTAGTAAGGTCCTGTATACCCCAAACACTAGTGTTGTCCTTCAGAATAGCGATGAGGGTCCATGAGATATTGCTTGCTTATAACTTGGGCGTCTGCCTGCCTAGCTGCTGAATGAACTGAGTATACTACAAAACCACAATTCCAAGGACTGTCAGGTGCTCAGGGCCATGGAACTATCAGACCGTTGTTGTGCGGACAAGGCTGGAAACGACTTGGCTAGCTGGTTTGAATATCAGGCTCTGCATGTAGGTCAGAGGCCACACGCCAATTCCTGATATACCCCCAGACTACCTAAAATACGCAACATCCAGGATCTGAAGTGAGGCGGTGTTAGAGCTATGTTTTGTTCCAACGCCATTTGGAGTGAGGTCCGGTGAGAGCGTTACTCGGTGTCTAGGCAGCATCACCATTAATATAATCCCTATATAACCCATTATAGTAGTTTCCATTTTCTTTTCCATTATCCCTATGTAGCCCCTATATACTCCAGTTTAAAATCATAATCATATTCCAAGGCACGCGTGGGGGCGCAGCTGGTAACCAACTCGCGGCGCAAAATTCTGAGCGTCTCTTCTGTAGACATCTCGTTATCCTTCTAAATGCGATGAAGGGGCTGGAAATGGGTTCTGGAAATGGGTTCTGGTAGGGCATTTTTCAGGACAGGGTCCGTGGCGATAGCAAAAGGGTCTTCTTGTCCAGTAAGACGCATGCGTTGTGAAATTGATCATCACGCGATCGCAGGGTTTAGCATTGCTAGATGTGAGCTACATTCTAAACTCCTAGTATCCCCCTTAATAACCCCTATAGTAGTCTATATAACCCCCTTAAAGAGTTTTGATTATTGTTCAAAGTGCATGAGGAGAGCGAGCTCGAAACCCTAAAGCCTACCCCCTAGACTGGGTCAATGGCAGATCCTACCATGCCAAATGCGGCTTCGAAGCTCCTGGCGCACGTCCAGTTTCGGGATCTAGGGTGCCAGGTGTACTTAGTTACCACACTGCTTCTTAATGGGGTACTGGGGCACTAGGGGATTCTACAGGGATAGTTCGATTTGTCAACTCCTCCTAATCCACTCCTCCTACTCCTTTAAGCATCAGTATTGCAAGCAGCAGGCCTGCCAAACCCTAAACCCTAGACCCTAAACGCTAACAAAAAAGCGAGGTGCCATACACCATCCTATCTTCCCACATGGGCATTGAAACCCTAAGCTTGGACTTTAGCGGCGTCTTTGTATCTCTATAGTCCCCCTTAAGTAGATAGAATATGGCTTTGGGTATATTATAATAAGATTCCCATATACCCCATATTCTATCTACTTTAGGGGGACTATAATCCTTAGACCCTGAACCCACTACCTGGCTAGTATCCATCTGATGTGCAAGCTACGAGGCAACCTCGGGGCCTGAAACACCAAGCACATGGGCCACACCTTGGAACATGGATACTCAACAATCACCACGAAGCTTGATACGCCCCTTAACCCTGCGCCCTAAACACTAAGCCGCAAACCCTACAAGTAGCATCGCCTCGGCAGTTGCTGATGATATTTACTACCTCGACAATCCCTGGCTGCGAATACCTTCTTCTATGGGGTAATGTTACATGTACGCAATTCTTTAGGCCGCTGTCCTAGAGCTACCAGTAGCTTCAGTACTTTACATTCATGGAGCTCAAACAGCTACCACTAAAGACATTTAGGGCTTAGGGTTTTTGATTTTAGGGTACCACCAAATCTGATTCCTCCAGGCATGTTATAACCTAAACCCTCCACTGTGGTCCTGCGCGTTGTTCATCACATCTTGGTCAACCTTGCCAGTCTAAACGAGCTCGAGGCATCGGTTTAAAATGTCTTACAAGGAGCTGAGGGCAAAGGGTTTTCAACAAGGGAGGTGCTTTCTGTCATATGGCAACTGTGTATGTATATATATATATATATCATGGGAGTGTGTATGTATAATTACGTACAGATATTATGTACGCGCATGTGCATCTTCACGGTTTCATATTAATCGAAAGTATGGCAACCATAGCGGACCCACCATGGAGGGAAGCTACTGCAAGCGTTCATCTAGAGATACTGCATGAAAAGCGTATTTTTTTCAGCCCTTGAGTGGAGTTGTTACTTCAATCTGCAAACTATGGTGAGACCCGATATGCCGTGAATGAAAAGCCTCACCCACAGCCTCACCAGCCGCTGCGTACTGTTGACGAAGGCAATCTTGTACCATCTGATGTTCTCAGCCTACTCCAACTCCCACATGGGATATTCAATTAAAGATCGCTACTGGCATTTTTTGAGGTTCACGTGTGGCTCATAACTTAGACTTAGATGCCCCAGGCAGAAGAAAACAACAATTCCTGAGCCCTGTACTCTGACAACCAGCCTAGAACCCCTAACCTTGGGTCCTGCCCCCACCCATTAGCAGTCTATAATAAGGGTCAAAATAGGGGCTGTACATGGTTACATTATAAATATTACCTAACTGCAAATGAGTGGGGGCAGTTCCCAACCTAAATCCGACACCCTAAAGCTGCGAAAGAAGAGGGCCAATGGAAGAGACAAAGAATGCGAGAGCCTGGCCTTGTTCCGCACAAGGTAGCAAGGGACGTCGAACTCCATAAGCTCTTTCAGAAGGCTCTCCTGTCAAGAAGATTTGGGGGTTGAGGCCGGGCACTCATGCTTCGGGGCTTCTAGCTTCCAATGTTCATCTCATTGGGCCTCCACTGCCCGGCAGGTTCATTTGCGGGGGAGGAGATTAGGGATGAGTGGGAGGCACCCTAACGGGCTTTTTGACGAGCAATATAAAATGGTAGTTTCCCAAAATAAGGGGACCCCAATATAGACCCCAATATACTATAGTCCTTATTATGGGGACCCCCAAATTGGTAACCTTAATTTTAGGAAACCCCCAAATCCCAACGGTCGTCCTGTTGGTACTACTTGTTCTGGTGACCTGTTGGAGATGGAGAGTGGCACTAGATACTATTTAGGGTTTAGGGTTTAGGGTACTAGATACCCTATGACTCTGGACCATACACCCGAATCGAAAACCCAAGGCCCTGAACCCCCATACCTCAAGCCAGGGTTTCAAAGCCTAGTCCCTAACATGGAAAATCAAATCTGTATCCCGTTCATGGAAGCAAACCCAGTCTCGGAAAGAAATTCTCAAGCCAGAATATGAAGTGGCTATCCCACAAGAAAAGTAGAAATCACTAGGTATATCCCAAATCGTACAACTCTGCAGAGCTTACGCCCCAACCGCCAACCCCTGAAGGAAAGATGATATGCACTGACACCAACACCAAAGCAGGCCCCGCATTATTTTCCGAGCTTCCTTAAAATTGGAAAAACGAAACGACCCCCCAAGCCTCTAACACACCTAAGCCATACGATAAACGCTGGTCTCAACAACCTTCCTCACCAAACTGCCAATCACAAACCTGATGCCTACAACCACTCTCAATCTCCCCACGCCGATAAGCATATATAGATATCTCCATATGTATATGCAAATGTTAAACCCCCGACACGTGCCCCAATGGATAATCCTACATGCAAGTCTACTTGTAAGTGCCCGTGCCTCCAAGCACTTTTTCTGAGCCCCCAACCTTAAATCCCAAAAAAACCCAACTCCAAAACGCTAAACCCTGATCCCTAACCCTAAGCCCTAAACCCTTAACCCTAATCTTTAGATCCCTTTGGGGTTGTGGGAAATTCCAACCTCGAACTCGGAGATGGGCCCTGAAGTGACGATGAGGACCCCATCGAAGTGTCGCAAACCGGCGTCCTTGACCTTCGGCATAGGGGATTAAAGGTTTAGTGATCCAAGGGCCACAGGAATCATGTTGGGGTTTCCCTAAATTAAGGATACTGTTAAAGGTTTAGGGTTGAGGGTTTGGGGGATTTAGGGTTTATAGGGTTTAGGGTTTTGGCTTAGGGTTAAGGGTTTCGGGTTAAAGGGATTTAGGGTTAAGGGTTTTAGTTTAAGGTTTAAGATTAAGGGTTAGGGGTTTAGGGTTAACGGCTCAGGGTCTAAGTTTAAGGGATTAGGGTTTAGGGTTGAGGGTTTGGGGGATTTCCGGTTTATAGGGTTTAGGGTTTTGGTTTACGGTTTAAAATTGAGGCTTAAGGGTTAAGGGTCGAGGGCTTAGGGTTTGGGTTTAAGGGTCTAGGGTTATGGTTTAGGGTTGAGGGTTTAGGATTTCGGGTTTAGGGATTGTAGACGGATTATAACGCTGAGGGTTTAGGGATTACATAGGCGTTAGGGTTTAGGGATTGTATAAGGATTATAGGGTTTAGGGACTAAGGGTTCCTTGGGTTTAGGGATTATTGTGTTGGGGAATTGACCCCAGCAATGGAGAACCAAATGGAGAAGACATGGAAACTGGGGCGGATGTTTACCTGGACCACCATAGTAGGTTGGATAATGGTCCAAGGACCCTGAGAACAGCACGAGCGGCCAGTATTCCACATACTTTCAAGCGTCAGATAGGGATACGCAACTGGGGGAAACATTCTTCCTCAATTTCTGGGCCTCCAGTTCAGGGGTCAACACTTGGGGGAAAACACTGCCCCTAAATTCTTCAGACCTCCGGTTTAGGGATAAATTGACCTTGCAGGCATACATAGACATGTACGTACAGGGGCATAAAGCCCAAACCCCTCAAATGCTGTAGCGCGAAACCGGAAACTTCTGATCCTAATCTGGGGTGGCCTTTCAGATCCCCCATATCTCACAGAGGATTCGTGCTAAAGTTGCGCATTTTAGGCCTTCTGGAGGTGCAAGGATGGGAAATTGGGCAGAGTTCCTCCTAAACCTGAGAAACACGCGTGATGCGGAAGCCTCAACCCTCAAGAGGGTTTGAACGGTTTAGGCGGGGTTTAGGGTACTCCAAATCCTCCACGCAGACCCTACCTTTGAAAACCCTAACCCCAAACCGCAAACCTGAAGCCTTGAACTAGACCTTACATATACTGCCTGAACACAAGCATACGCCTGAAATTCTAAACTCTACACTCTACACCTAAAGGCCTACCCCGCCAAGGATGCCAAGTATCTATCTGGTACAACTTCAAGGCTTCAGGCCGAGGAATTGGGTTTAGGGTTTAGGGTTTAGGGTTTAGGGTTTAGGATTGGTTTATCCCCCAATATATACCCTCATATCCTGTAGTAGTTTGCATCTTCTTTTCCACTATCCCAATATATCCCCAATCTTACCTCTGGATGAGTATCCCTACATATGTGCTACAGGATCCCTCGGATACAGCTTCTGACCCTCAGCCCCACATGACCCTTTGTCCTCCATCGTCCCCCAAAGCCTGAGCACTAGCTCTCAGAAGCCCGAACTGAAAGCTTGAACTGTCAGCTTTAAGTAAATCCAATGCCTCCACAAGCCCTCGACCCCCCAAACCCGTAAACCTGCAACCTTAAACTGGGTTGCTGTTCACGAACCTAAAATCACTTACTATACCAGGGAAAAACCATGTTTTAACACATACCCATATTATGGTAGCTCCCTTTGAACTAGGTGAACATTATACGGTAACCATAGTATTTCCCAAATCCCCATGTTATGGTAACTTCCTTAGATACATTACTATAATACGACATCCTGATATTTACCATATACCCATAACAAGGTAACTCAAGTTAAGTTCCTTCAGCAACCCAGTAAACTGGCTCGGGGCACGTAAGTCGCGCATGGCCACTCCCGTGTGCCAGCACCGGGTAGATCCCAAAGCCTGCACGACAATCTATGATGGAAGCCAAGGCCCTCCCAGGACGCCTCTCACCTAGTACCCTGAAAAGGAACTTGTTTTGAAGTCCTATTTGTAGGTATGTGGGCTCTATAGACGGGTGTTGGGGGTTCTAGGTCTATCATGGGCCCTCATTCTTGAAGTCCGCAGATTAAACCACTGTATCCCCCTCTCTCTCTATATATATAGATATACATATATGCATACACCTATGGACTTGGTATCCTTAGACTTTCGCGTGTACAAGGCGTATGGCTTCTGCTCCAACGGATCCGATGCCCAGCTAAGTCCTTAGAAGCTTCCCACGTAAAAGCTGCCAGTACAGAGCGGATGTGGACATTCAGAAGGCGGGGACAGGATTGCAGACAAAGAGATGCAACTACCAACAACAAGCACAAAGGTTGTATAATTTAGGAGTACCCCCCCCCCCGCAATAGTGGCATAAAAGGATTATTAGAAGCCCCTAAGACAATTACCCTTATCCCTTATAGTCACTATTACTGGTCGGGGGTCCAGACACAGTATAGTCAGTGATTGCGTCCCCAGAGGGTTGGCCGGGTCGGGGATCCTTGAAACCCCCCCTTCATGAGCCAAAGGGGGGATCAGATGATAATGCCAGATAAGCCTTAAGTCCTAAACTTACCCTAAGCCCAAAAACTAAAGCAAAACACAACAAAACCCCCGCCCCTTGTGCCCAAACCCTAGCGCCACACCCTGAACCCTGAAATCCGTACGCCTCAAGGGTGACCCACAACCCTAAACTGTGTACTTTTTGGCGTTTTTCAAGGTTGTGGGTCATTATTTTGCCTCCCTTTACCCAAGGGCTCCAAGGAATTACCTTTTTGGATTTGTTATGGTTTTTGGGTAAGGGATTATAATATACTACCCAAAAAGGAACTACATAGGAGGGTCTGGGTAGGGCCCAGGGAGTCCTTTATCAACTGCCATCCGCAAAATCGTCGCCGCCTTGCCATGCGCGTAAAACGGGCCAAGTCACCCTGGAACATGTAGGCCTGGGTTTGGGGTAAGGGTTTGCCAAAGGGTCCAAGTACCCAATGATTAGGTACTTGGGTGTTGGGTAATAGGACTTATAGTCGTACAGGGTTTGGGCAAATATAGGATTATTGGGTACTTGGATCCTTAGGGTTTAATTGGGATGTATGGCTTGCCAATATAGAGGGCAATTTCGCCGGAACAACATATTTTCGGAACCCGTTTGGGCCTAGGTCGTGCGGAGGGGATTGTAGCTTTCACTTGGAGGGGTGTATACAGGTCTTGCTTTTCAGCATGCCATGGTGTCAGTTAGGGTTTTGAAAGCTTGAATAAAAAATTCTAAATCCTCAATCCTAAACAGCTATAAACACTTAAATCATCCGAACCTCTCCCCCTGAACCTTAAACCACAAACCCTAAAATCATAACATGGCAGTTTGGCATGGTAACTGGTAGAAGAGAGTTAGCAGAGTGTGGCACTCTCTGGCAAAAGGTTTGAGGTTTGGGTTTTAAGGTTTACGGGCTGTAACGGAAAAATCTATGAGCTACGAATATCGTTTTCAGGTCTGTCTGAAGTACCCTGTAACACAATTATACGAGGAAATTAGAGTCACAACAGACTCAGGCCTCTACATTAAAGGGTTTGGGGTGTAAGATTGGAAGTGTTCCGGTATGGCTACCTTTAAATCCTTACAAACTTACAATTTTGTACAAAACTCCATTTCTATAGGTACATTGGTCACTCCAGCTTTTCGTAATATTCATCAGGAAACCTAGAATCCATAATAAAAAGCCATATTTCATAAGGGAATCTCAAGGAACTGTGGGGTTCCTTTTTGGAGAAGCCACATATTAAGGACTACAATAATTGGGGATGTACATTGGGTTCACCCTAATGACATTCCAAAAGTGCTAACAGTTACCAAAAAGAAAGGGACTTTAAGCCGTGCAAGATTTCCTCCATCACCTAAGCCCTCAGGCCCTAAACCCCGAAACCCTCAAACCCTAAACCCTCAAACCCTAAGCCCTAAAAGCCTAAACCCTCAACCCCTAAACCCTAAACCCCTAAACCCCTAAACCCTCAACCCCTAAACCCTAAACCCCTAAAACCCTTAACCCTCAACCCCCAAAACCTTGATGGATACACCGGGTGGCCTGTGGCCCTTTAGGTTTCGTGGCCGTGCCCACGGGCGCAGCTCCTGGGCTGCGTGGTTTCAGCCTGGGACGAAAATGTACTTGAAGGTTCATAGGGTTGAGGGTTCAGGGTGTAGGGATTTGGGTTCAGGGTTTAGGGTGTAGGGTGTAGGGTTTAGGGTTCAGGGCTTAGGGTGTAGGGTTTAGGGTGTGGGTTTAGGGTTCAGGGTTTAGGGTTTAGAGTTTAGGGTGTGGGTTTAGGGTTTAGAGATTAGGGTTCAGGGTTTAGCGCTTAGAGATTAGGGTGTGGGGCTTAGGGTTCAAGGTTTAGGGTTTAGGGATTAGGGTTCAGGGTCTAAGGTTTAGGGATTAGGGTTTAGGATGTAGGGATTAGGATCGGGGTTTAGGGTTTAGGGTTCAGGGTTTACGGTTTTCATGGGACTTTCAAACTAGATCTTACAGTGAGAATAGTAGGGTTTCAGGGAAGGCTGATAGGCATAGGTTCGAAGGTTCACGGGACTAAGTAACTACTTGTAACAGTGAGAATAGGGCTAATGGGAAGGTTGATGGGTTATAAGCAATGTAGATTTTTCCTTGAAGGTTCATTATAACAGTAAGAATAGAGAATAGGGTTCAGGGTATAGCGTGGAAGGTTGATTTCCCCCCAATAATTGACAATCAAATGGACAAGAACATGGAACATGAAATGAAATCCTTGGTTTATACAAGGGTGTATTTGGAAGGTAGGCTTGCTAGTTGAAGGTTCATGGGACTTCGCAACTACTCCAAACTTGGGGTTGAAATCATGAACATTTTTGGTAACCTACACTACGGGAGTTATCAAGTAAGGTTATCAGCCCGTTTATATGCAGTTACAGATTCCCATGAAGCTGCAAGTAGCCGGCCTGGAGGAACGGCTTTAAACAGCCGGAAGAGGTTTAGAGGCGCTACGCAGCTAGAATAGGGTTAGGGGCCTTAAATAGCTAAAACGGAGTTCAGGGGCTCAAACAGCTTGAGCTGGGTTTATAGGGCTCAAGGTTTAGAAGCCTAAGGAATCAGAATGGGGTTTTCTAAATAGATAGTCAGGGCCTCAAGCCCCATCTTCAAACCTGTAGCCCCTTTATAACCCCCAAGACGACAGTAGCTTTCAGCGTCTTTTGCATTCCTTCATTCCCTACTCGCCGCAAGCTTGAAAACCCTAGAGGCATGGGTTTCCCCACTACCTCCCTCTAATTAGGCCTAATTATCCCCAAATAATTAACCTTAATTAAGGCGGGAACCTAGGGGGTAGTATACAGGGGCGGCGCAGTAGGGGAACCCATGATCATGATCAAGGCAGATCGGGCTGCCCGCGCAGGGCGTTGATCAGCGTTGACTTGCCGGCGCTGGAGCGGCCAATGACGGCCCAGTTGAGCACGCGCCAGCTAAGCCTTGGTGCTTTTAGTTTAGTTTTCTTGCTAGTTGTTAATAGGGGATGACGGAATGGAAACAAAGAAGGCAGCCACTACTTATTGTTTAGGGCTTATGATTGCTCGTAGGGAATCCATGGCAGAAACAGAAAAACTGCAACTTCCATATCTTCGGTGATTTTATAGGGGCTACTGCAGGAAACATTGCTCCATTTCCTACTGAAGGACAACCCTAAACCCTAAACTCTAAGCCCCGAAACCCTAAACCCTAAGCCCCTAAACCCTCAAATTTCAAACCCTGAACCCCCAAACCCCTAAACTCTAAACCCCTTAAGCCTACACCGCTAAACCCCAAACCCTGTAGGGGGTAGGTCTTGAGTTTTGAGACTTAGGTCGGGAGGTCCTGGTTCAGGGCTTAAGGATGACGCTGCAGGGCTCAGGAGTTAGCTTAGGTGTGAGGGTTTATAGGGTTGAGGGTTTAGAGTTCAGGGTTTAGGGTTGAGGGTTTAGAGTATAGGGTTGAGGGTTAAGGGTTTAGGGTTGAAGGGTTTAGAGTTTAAGGTTTAGGGTTGAGGGTTGCGGGCTGAGGGATTAAGAATCTAGGGGCTCGGGATTTGATCCCCAAAGCCCTACAAGGGATCTTGGGATTCAGGGCTGAAGGGGCTGTCTTTGGGATTCAGGATTTGATCCCCTGAGTCCTAACGGTGTCAGGTTTGGGTGGGGTGGAGGTGTAACAGGCTGAGAGGGTTCGCCCCGCAGTTAGGAGAAAAAAAAACGGCTTGGGAACCACGGGCCGGGACAGATCCCACCCCCACACACACACTTGCACAACTGGAATGCAAGTGACAGACTCCGCACATCAAACCTTGAAAATATGAGCCTTAACCTCCCTGGAAGACTGGGAACAATTGTGATGTCAGCTGGCTTCTCGGACTATACCCAAGGGCTCCAATGTCGTTCCTTTTTGGGTTTGTTATGGTTTTTTAGTAAGTGATTACAATATACTACCCAAAAAAGGAACTACATAGGAGGGTCTGGGTAGCTAGCAGAACTTCAAGAATATTTTAAATTACAGTCTAGTGGCCCCTTGATCGGACCACACTTGCATAAGCCCATGACCATGCCATGGGCGTTGAACCCGTCAGGAAATCTCAGATTTACGAAGCCTGCCTGAGGGTTCATGTGTAGATCCTGTTTGAGTAATATATCGCAACTCCCAGTAACTAATTACCAACAAG
>CAJNIZ010002817.1:0-25136 GCA_905231905.1 Symbiodinium pilosum | reverse complement strand
TGAAGGCGTGGGTCGCTCGCGGCTTGGCGCCGCTCGCTCAGACACGGGCCCCAAGGGCAGATGGGCTAGAAACGGCCCGTTTCCATTGAAAAACGGCTTTTTCTTGGTCTACAGCACAATAGCAGAAATTCGGGACAAATTATCATTTCGGGCCCCAAAAGGGCAGATGGGCCAGAAACGGCCGTTTCCATTGAAAAACGGCTTTTTCTTGGTCTACATCACAATAGCAGAAATTCGGGCCTTTCCATTGCATTAGACCCCTGAAAGCCTCAGGGGGCCCCGAAGGCCGCGGGAGGCCCAAAACGGGGCCCAGGATCCAGGGGCCAGGGGGCCAGACGGTCAGGGGGGCCCCCTGAGAGCCCTTGAAAAACACTTAACCACTCAACGGTGAGGGATTTTAATTGTCACCACGCTCGGACGGGGGTCCTCGGTGCGTGCTGTACATGGTCAGTCGCGCTGTCGCCAGTTTGGGGTTTAGGGTTTAGGGTTTAGGGTTTAGGGTGTGCATCAGTGGACGCGCGCGGGGTGTGCGCCTTTTCTTTAGAGTGAGGGGCGCACACCCTATAGCGCGCTTGCGCAGCTTCGTAGTCCCACCCCAGCCACCCAAACTATGTTTGATTTCTGGACAGCCTTCAAAATTGGGAAACCTCAAGCCCTGAGAGAGCTTTCTGAAAGCCGGCCTTCCAAGCAAGGCCGAGTGAACCTTTTGAGTCAAACTACGGGCCCGCCGCAGGCGGGCCTCCAGGGGCCTTGCAGCAGGACCCTCCGAACTAATTAGAGCTACGCTGTATAGTAGACAGCGCTGCTAGAGGGCCCGCAGATTTGATATGGTGCCAGGTCAGATGCCTGTCCCAGGAGGCTCGAGCGCCCATGTATATGGTCAGCGGCGCTCTCGCCAGTTTAGGGGTTTAGAGTATATATAGGGATAATGGAAAAGAAAATGAAAACTACTTTATTAGAATAGGGGTTATATTGGGGATTGTATTAGGGTTATAGTGGGGTTATATTGGGGTTATATTGGGGATGATATTGAGGATTTTAAGGTGTAGGGTTGAGGGTTTAGGGTTTAGGATTTAATTAGGGTTTAGGGTTCAGGGCTTGGGACTTGGGGTTTAGGGTTGAGAGTTGTTGGTTTAGGGCTTTGGGTTTGCGATTTTAAGGTTTAGGGTTTAAGGGTTTTTTAGATGCTGGGTATGAAGGGCTTATGTTGACCAAGGGTTAAGGGCTTGGGGGTTTTGAGATTTACCTGGACCCTAAAAGTGGGTAAAACAATAGCCCAATACCCTTAAAAATAGCCCGAAAGGTTCTTATTCTATATACCTTTGGGGTTCAGGTAATCATTGTGGGGATTAGGGTTTGGGAGTTGGGGTTCAGGGAATCGGGTGTCGGGTTCGGGCCAGGGGGGTTCAGATTTTGGGTAGGGGATTCAGGGCTTAAGGTTCAGGGCTTAAGTGATGTGGAATTTGGAAGGACGAGGTCTCAGAGGACCTGGAAGATAAACTGGGTCTGAGATCACGTGTTTTCTAAGGGTTTGGGGTATGGCCAGCAATAGCGGTACTATAGGGATATCTAGCGAGCTTTGTAGAACTACCGATTGTGGTCACGATTAGTGGGCGGGGGGTTGCCCATCTTAAGGCGTGGGGGCTCAGGACGTGCGAACTTGAGGCTGGACGGGGGACTTGAAAGGTTTTTCAGGGTTTGGATTCAGGGTTTGGGGTTTAGGGCCAAGGGAATTTCGTCCATAATATCAAGAGCTACGGTAGCTGAGTGTTTTGGGTGCTCGTCATGCTTTGGCATCCCTAGGCCCGAAACTCTTTGCGTCAGGTTGAACACCCAGGCTTCCCTGGCGGACCCCGAACTACTCTTAATTGGGGTCTCTGCTGTCCTTTTATCCAGCAAGGCATTGTATGCCACAATGGGAATATTCAGTATTAGGAGGTGGGGGATCTACACGTTGGGGGGAGGCGATTTGGAAGCTTTAAGATGTGGGCCCTAAACCCTTAACCTAAACCCTAATGTAGGCTTCAAACGCTCAACGGAGGTATCGTTGTGTCAGAGTCTCCGCTCATAGTATTTGAACGAGCTTCGTGGCATTTGGTCAGGGCCTATAGGTGTACCCTCTAGTGTTCGACACGGATAGATAAGGATGTACAGGATTTTTGGGTGTAGAGATATGTGAACCCTATAGTGGAGATTCAGACGGACAAGAAATGGAGAATGACATGCAAACTAGGTTTTGGACCAGAGTATAGGGACCCCTATATGGGAGCCTAAACCCCAAACCCTAGACAACCATGATATTGGTGCTTAAGAAACTGGCACATGAGAGCTCTACCTGTGCCCGGATCAGTGTCAGTAGGGACCCTTCTGGATTTCTATGTTAAACCCTAAACCCTAAACCCTAAACCTTAAACCCTTTGGGAGAGGGCAGCTCTTCAGTTGGGATAGCTGTGCTGACTTCTTTCTAGGGACCTGCTCCCCCAAATCCCTACATACCCTCAGGCACCCCATGCGTGAACATGCTTTCATCTGAGCCTCCTTCTAGAAGATCATTGGTATTTAAGTTTGTTGGCCCTAAACCCTTAAAGCCTTAAGCTCTAAACCCCTATGCCATAAGCCCTAAACCGCTATGCCCTAAACCCTGAACCCATATGCGCCAAACCCTAAACCTCCTAAACCCTAAACCCTCAAATCCCTTATGCCCTAAACCCTCAGCTGTCCTTAGCTTCCAGTTGATCCACTGAGGTATTACAGTCGGAGCTGCAACTGCAGGCCCGCTTGAGGAGTTTCGCAACCCATTGGGGCTCTTGGATAGGTCCTTATTTAGAGTTTAGGGTTTTGGGGCTCTTGGATAGGTCCTGATCTAGGGTTTCGGGTTTAGGGGCTCTTGGATAGGTCCTCAAAAGAGGGAACATTGGGAATACACTTCCCTGAAGGGAGATCCCAATTGCAAAGGGGACCTACCTTACGGTCATTTTGGGGACGGGTATTCTCAACACCAAAACTCTACACCTTAGACCCCGGGGTTGGGGATTCAGGGTTTAGGATTTCAAAATCTAAGCCCTACCATGTGCAGGGCTTTGACAGATTCATGGTGGGCTGAGCCTCAAACTGGGTCCACGTGAGGGAGGGACCGTGTGGTACAGCTGCCAATAAGGATCCTTGATCTTCGTAAGTCCTCGGGTAACAGGGACCAAGTAAACTCTGCATCTACCCTAAACCCTAAACCTTGGATACTGCCCCCACTCTGTAACAGTTGGATAGTAACTATACTATGGTTATATATAGCCCCTAATGGGACCCTTAATATAGACTGTTACTGGGGGGGCAATACCCAACCTAAACCCAAAGTCCATTTTCTTGAAGTTCAGGGCTGAAGGTCTGACATGTGCCCTGGCGGTACTGCATGGAAGCCGCTCCCGTAATGATTCTGGCTTGTAGTGGTCATAAAAGTGCTCAAGGAGGAGTGGGGGAGCGAATCCCTATAGAATTTCTACTTACTCCCCCTAGCCTTACCCATTCAAATCCCAAACCTAAAGGGACTTTACTGGGAACCCCAAACAGGGAACCCCAAGAATATAGAATGGGACCCTTCCAGTTTTCTTCTTAGGGTGAATGTGCCGAAGCATCGGGGCTTTCGGTGCCTCACAGATCACTTACCGTCCTAGCCTTAGGCCCCCTCCATGACAGAGACCGCTTACCCTATAGGGATCCAAATAGGATATCACCCCTAATCATGGAGAATCAAATGGAAAAGCAAGTGGAACATAAATGGAAACTAGGAGTTTACAGGCATGTATATGGATCCGAGGGGCCCAATGTAGGTATTTTTATATACTTGGATGCCTAGGGTTAGGGCTTGATCAATCTTGGACTTCAAGGCCCCTAAACCCTAAACCCCAAACCCTAAGCCCTAGCTGAAAGGGAGACTGAAGGGTCGAGATCAGAGTACTTCGCAAGGGAGACTGCTGAGCATCTCATAGCTATTTGGGGGGTTTCCCAAAATTAGGGGTACCTACTATAATGGAGAATCAAATGGAAAAGAACATGGAAAATGAAATGGAAACTGGGTTTATGTAGGGGATTATTCGGATTAGGGTTTCCCAAAATTAGGGGTACCCTTTTGGGGGTCCCCATACTAAGGACTATAGTATGTTGGTTTATATTGGGGTCCCCTTCTTTTGGGAAACTACCTTTAAATTTTGTGTGTGTGAACTTCATCATCTAGAAGCTTGAACCCTAGCTCCTGAACGATGCGTTCATTCTATATCTAGTGGACCCCATCTCCAGCAACAAGGAAGCTGCCTTTTGCAGCCGTAGGCAGCAGCCGACGGTTTTGCTTTCAATCAATCTTAAGCCGCAACTCGGGACGTATTCTAATCTATTTGCAATTCGCTTCTTGTATCATCCTCATCAACATGTAAGTGCCCAATCCCAAACCGTATAAGCCCGAAGCTTGGCCCGAAATCCCAACCCCAAACGTCAAAGACCGACCCGTTGTGTAGGCCTTTACACCCGGCGCGGACGTCACAGCCGAACCCATCTCGGGCCTGGCCCCTTTGGCTTAGACTTGCCCTATGGCCCGGTGCTGCGAGAATGTTAGGGTATCGCGCTCTAGACTTCTCGGGCATGGGTGCCATTGAACCATGGCAACAAAGATCTTTTTTTCCTTTGAATTGGATGGGGATTAAAGATCGTTATGCACAGAGCTGGACTTTGGCCTGAGATTTCATGATGCGTGCCTGTAGATTTTTGCTTTGGACGTAGATGTTACCAGCTTAGCCGGCCATGGGGCCTGGACCCCCGTGATTTTATGTCAAGATCGCTGTACAGACTTACCAGCTCCTCGACTGTAAGCCTTGAAATGATTAAGCGCGGACACTTCCCACGTTGGAGGCTCTTAGTGTTCACAGCTTGTCAGGAGTTCGCGTTACATGTACGCGTTGGCAGGTTTATGTTCCTGGGTTGTAGTTTAGCGGTCGGTTGTATTCCTTCACCTGAATGTTGAAGGCTGAGGGCCATTGCCAGGGTTTACGGTATGGAGGTTTGAACCATGTGCTACAAGGCTTCTTGGGTTTCGTTTTGCAAGCGGGGCTTCTGTCCATAATGACCGGCCCCTATATAGGCCGGCTTCTGATATCAGCTATAGTCTAAACTCCTTAAAGGGGGTTATATAAGGGACTATATAGAGGACTACTATAGGGGTTATTAAGGGGGATACTAGGAGTTTAGACAATGGCTCATGTGGGTCACTTTCTTTATGCCTGGTTTTGGGCTTGCAGGAGCGTGCCCTTGCGAGTTCGCAAGTATCTCCTTCTGTTTTTCAGGGCCGTGGGTTTACGCTGTTTTTCAGGGCCGTGGGTTTACGCTGTTGAGGGTTTAGTTCTTGGCGCTTTTCCGTTCAAAAGGTTTTGCAAACATCTCCCTTTTACACGACTTAGGGTTTATTTCGTGGCGTCTCTCCATTCAAAAGGTTTGCATCCAGTCCTTGGGCCTGGGCCATTGTTGTATCCTATTTGCAGTTATTGTATGCCAAAACTGGATCTGTAACCCCCCAAATAATTCAAATTAAATTACCATAATATGAGTACATAGTACAAGAATGGGGGTTCCTTCTTACAGTAATCTTAACAAAAAGTCCAAAACAGCAACCCAAAACATGCCACAACAATTCCTCGATCACCCTACGGCCACATCTCAAACCCCCAGCCTAGGCCCCTGCCCAACGCCCCATAACCCTAAGCTCGTACATGCACGGAGCCCTGCAGCCTACAAACCCGCCCCTGTCCCCTCTAAACTTGATCCCAGTTGACAAACCACCCCTAAACACTCAGAGTTTCAGCCCCTGCAATGTGTTACCACCTAGATTCCCTAAACCGCAGCCCTAAACCCCTGAGCCCAAAGGTAGCTACCTACCTGGCCGCCGCAGAGGGCGGTGGCGCATCGCTGAGGTTGAGATGTGAAGACTAATTATACGTGTTTAATTGGATCCCATCGAAGCGGGTGTAGGGCTGATGTTGAACCTTTTGGGGCTGCATAGAATGATGGGGGCCTGTAGGGATTGATGGCGTCCAGGATTGCGGGGCATGCAGTTTGGAAATTAGCTTTTTCCAACATGGTTCGAGATTTTTCTTAAAGTTTGGGTGTGGGTCTCCGTACATCACTGCAAAGCGGCTGGATGTTTTCCTAAAATAGTGGGGATTGGGATTTGAGTTTGGGGTTTGGGTGTTACGGTGAACGATTTAGGTTCGATGGGTTCAAAGGCAAGGAACAAGGTTTCGAGGCTTTAGTGACTTCATGGCGGAGGGCCCATGGAGTTAATTGACTAAGGGTTCAAGTTTAGTGCTAGGTTAATTTGGCTTTACGAATGGTTGGTTCCTGCAACGGCTAGCAAGCTAATGCAAGCTTTTCCATACATGATTTCAGAGAAATGAGAGGGTTCAGCTACAGTGGATAATCATAAACCCTACAGGGTTTGCTTTTGGTTTTGGTTGATACTCTTTCTGCTCTGTGCATTTGGCGCGCTGAGAAAAATTCGTTGGGCTGAGTTCACACCATTTCTCCCCTTTAAAAGGGCGTTCTGGCTCAGGATTCTACTGTTCGGAACAAATCACGAATGTTGCTTTCCTAATGCCTGAGTCCTGAACCTTCGCAATCTAGCCAGACCCGTATACTTCTCCTTAAGTAGTTGAGTATAATACTCACTTCCCTCAGCCCTAAACCCTAAGCCCTGGACCCTCAACCCTAAACCGTAATCCACAAACCCTAAACCCTAAATCCTAAACCCTAATCCTTCCCAACCTGAAGCAAATCCTTCCAAGGCCAGGTTGCGCGCCAAAGACCTCTAGACGCAGCAACCCCAACCCCACGCCCGCCAAAACCCCAAACCCTAATCTTACTGTTGGTTAGTCGGGAATAAGGAATATATTGTTACCAATATATTATATGGGGTTATATGGGGATCGTATGCCCTTTTTTCCGCACTACCCCCCAGTAAGTAATGCCTAAGAACCCAAAGGCCCAAACCCTAAACTAAACCTTCTGAGGTATAGTCTAAACTCCTAGTATCCCCCAAAACGGGCCCTGTAATGCTCCCTTATATATAACACTTTACGTATTACCCCTTTAAGGAGTTTAGACCCCTCAACCCTTAAACCCTGAACCCTATAGAATTTTTCCCAATGTGACCCCGTTCAAGGAATTTAGACAACAGCTCATATAGCATCTGCTCATATCATGACGTAGATGCGACCTTTTGGAGGCAACTGGTGTCTATCTTGCAGCTGGGCGTAACATCATGGGGGTTCAGGGCTTACATAATGGGGGTTCAGGGCTTAGGGATTAGGGTTCAGGAATTCAGTTCTAGGGCTTAGGGATTTGGGTATCGGGTATAGGGTTTAGGGTTTAGTGTTCAGGGATTAGGGTTTAGGGTTTTAGGGTCTTAGGGTTCCGGGTTTAGGATTTAGGGATCAGGGCCTAGGGATTAGGGTTGAAGGAGTGGCTGGGCGGGGTCAGAGTTGTCCATCGGCATCTCTTGGATTTGACTTTTGGGCTTGAAGATACTTCTAGTCTCCCTTAAGTAGACGATTCTTATGATGGTTCCGGGCATGTTATAAATATACTTACGTTGAGACCACACGGAGGCTGCTCATATCCAATTCAGCAGGATTCGGCAGGTCATGTTGTCTGGCATGTGATCTTTTTCAGAAAGCAAGAAGCCCTACCGCCAGGATCTGCGTACATCTACTTGCATATGGGTAATTCCCAAAATCATGGGCCTTTTCTGGTTATAGGCCTTAATAATTAGGGTAGCAAATTGGGACCCTATTTTGGGAACTACTCATATGATAGTTTCCCAAAACAGGGGGACTCCAATGTAGACCCCAAAATACCAGAGTCCTCATTATAGGGAACCGCGGGATGGTACCCCTGATTTCGGGAACTAGCCACATGCAGGGCGCCTCTCACCTAAACCCCAAACCCCAAACCCCAAAACCCGACCTAAACCCCAAAAGTAGGTAAAATCATAGCCCAAAACACCTAAATATTGAGCAACAGGCCATCATTCTACATACTTTTGGGGTTCAGGTAGTCCCTAAACCCTGAACCATAAATCCTAAACCCCGATCCTGATTAGAAGCCCTCATTCCGCCCAGGTGTGCAAGAGATGAGTTTGCAGCGGAGGCGCTCAAACAGGCTCACTGCGCGAATGATGCAGGGTTTAGGGCCAGGGGTTTACCGTTTAGCGTTTAGGGTTTACGGGTTAGGGTTTAGGGGGACCCTCGTTATGCCCTTCAATAGGGGTATATGGCCCCTAAGAGTGGGTACTGAGGCAAAATGGAGGGTAGGTGGAGGGTCTAGGTACTATTTGTCCTACCCTGCTTGAACCCCAAAAGTATGTATAATCATGGTCTTTTTGGCGCCTCTTGAGGCTTTGGCCATCTTTTACTCTAGGAGGTCCAGGTACGGACCCTCAACCCTATCTTTGCCCTAATCCCCAAGCCTTGAAGCCTGTGAACCCTAAAGTCTTAAACCTCTACCCTATGAACCCTAAAAAAAGTTCGCAGTTCCAGGGCGCTGTGCCGGTGCTTCTTCGGGCGCTGAGTGCCGAAGAGTCTGCCACAGAGCTGGCGTGTACAGGCACTCCATCAACGTTATGTGGGGGTCATAGAATCAGATTCGCATAAGGATACATGCTTTTTGTTTAAGGGCTGTTGGGTATATGGAGTAGGGTTTGGGGTGCTGGGGATTATATGCAAGTGTTGTATTGGGAATTCTGAAGAATTTTTGGGGGTTGAAAGATTTAGGGACTTTGTAGCGATGACGCTGGAGGTTGTGAAAGTCATGGTCCCTTTTGGGTAGCCTGAATCAGGATCCAAGAGGGATTGCAATTTTCACAACCGACCATGCAAGGGATCATATAAGCTACTTCACTATTAGTCTGATTAAGGGGCCAGTGGACATGAAGGTCCCTCTTGTAGTTTAGTACCCTAAAATAGTCCCTAATAATCATTAAATTATACACGACATATTGACTGTAGCTCATTACAGGATTAAAGAAGGATCGTATTGGGATTTACGAGATTCAGGCTTTAGGGTCCAGGGCCTACTGGTTTCAGGGCTTGCGGGTAAGGAGTTGAGGCTTTGGAGGTTTAGGGTTTCGAGGCTGTTGAGTTTGGGGTTCATGAATTAGCCGCTTAGTTTGAGGGTTGCGCGCTTGTAGCTGCAGGGCACATCAAGATCATAATCCGGGAGGTTTGCAACTCAAAGCTGCTCACATTGTGGTGGGGTTATATGGGGGTTTCCCCAAATTAAGGGTACCCTTTTGGGGGGTCCCATAATACAGATTATAGCAATTTTGGGCTCCATATTGGGTCCCCTTGTTTTGGGAAATTACCATACTTTTACGAACTGATGGGTCCCAGGTTCTGGATCCCCCTGGTATGCGTACTTGCAGCTCAGGAGTCTTAGGTACCTAATCCTTTAGGTAGGGTCCTTAAGTTTTAGTGACGTCCACTACTTTCGGGCCAGGGCACCAAGTACTGCGGTTCAAAGTTATATAGGGGATGGCCCGCAGGCCAACCCTAAACCCTAAACCCAAGCCCAGTAGGGACAGTACAATGTACAACACCTTCTGTAAGCTACCTGCTACGACCACCTAAGCCTTTAAGTAAGAGCCCTGCTGTGATGCAGGACTCTGCGCGCTTCTTCAGAATTCCCGCGGTCGTGCCGACCTTTGGCAAAACTTTGGTTTGGGTGTTAGGTTTTGAGGTCGAGGGTCTGGCATTCAGGGGTTAGGCTTGAGAGAAAATGAAGCAAGCCAGAATTGGGGAGCTATTCGACAAGTGACCCGCCGGTATTTCCTAAACCCTGAAAGCAACGTGCCGTGCAAACCTGAACCCTACCTTCCCCATACTTAACAGGGAAGGCCAACGAGGCAAAGCGCAGAAGTCCATAAGCAGTTCTTTTGGATGTTTGTTTCAGGGAGCTCATATCACTACATCTAGTTATTACTACCATGGATTCTAGTATTGCCCTAGTATTATTCTAAGCCAGTATGACACGTCGCGCGATAACCTGCCTAAACAACAACCGTGGCTCCTCCGGAAAATTTTGGTATTCCTCAAGGGTCTTCTTCCAAAAGCTTCGCCAACACATGCGTAGGTGCTCGCCGCTATGTAGGTGACCAGTGCATTAGACTAACATGGAACCCCCAAAGGGGACAAGTATCAGGGCCTTCATATTAGGATCACTATTATAGCCTGTTAAGGGGAGGGGGTCTATTAAGCACGGTTCGGAGTTAGCTTGGGAGGGTAACCAACAAGACGTCAAGCCCCGGACCAAGGACCTGAAGCTTTGAAGTCCCTGAACGGGCTTAAAGGCTTTAGGGTTTAGGGGTTTAGGGGTTTAGGGTTTAGGGGTTTAGGGTTGGTATTATCCCCCTATGAAGCAAATGGAAAAAATGGAACATGAGATAGAAACTGGGTATATGTAGGGGTTTGCGCTTTAGGGGTTGGGTTTCAGGGTTTGGGGTTTACCTAAACCCTCCAGTGTAGTACCTTTTTGGAGTCCTAATAAGAGTCCTAACCAAAAAGCCATACCAAACCCAAAAAAAAATACATTGGAGGGTCTAGGTAGGGCTGAGGGTTTAGGATTTGAGGATGGTGGGTTGCGTTCTGGGCCCGTCTGCTACCGTGTGTTCGGGAAGTACTCGAGCAGATGCGGCGTTGGGACCCCCTTTTGGACGCACTGCTAGATGATGTCCCTGGTGCTTAGTAGGGAATGAGGGATGGATCCCTATAGCAGTCCCTGTAGTCCCCTATAATAATCCTTAGAGTCCATTCCCCCATTCCTTGCTAAGCACCATGGAGTAAGGTAGCTTCATGGAATCCTTTGCCTTGGACCTTTGGCATTATGCGATGCCTAGGGGCCTCATATGGTCCCGTTAAGTAGATAGAATATGGGGTATATGGGGATCGTATTATAACATAACCAGAGCTATATTCTACTTAAGGGGACCTTATAAACAAGACAAGGAACTTTGAGTGCACTTGACTGCTTTACATCGTGAACCCAGAAGCCCGAAAACCTGAACAATGCCCAAACCTTGACTCTCTGCTGTTTAGGAGGGAATGGGGGAATGGATTATAAGGAATATTATAGGGGATTATATGGGGACTACTACTGGGATCCATTCCCCCCACTCCCTACTAAGCACCAGGGAGTTGAGCGACCCTGAACCATCAAGAGCTTTTCGTGGAGGACGTTTTAGCAGCCCTGTCGAGGGACTTCCAGATGTGCGGTCAGGTGCTCAGCTGCGCAGAACTGCGTGGGATTTTGGTTGGATTGGTGGATTGTTTTTCAATTGAAAATATCTGAACATGTTTCACTTGAAAAATAATCTGAGGATTGGTGGATTGATTGTCTCTCCGGTTTGAGGCTACGAGACTTTCCGGAAAGGGTCAAGCACCCAGGGTGGATGTATAGGGATATGGAGAATCACATGGACAAGAAAAAGGGAAAATGAAATGGAAACTAGGGTTATATAGGGTCTTAGGGTTTAGGGTTTAGGGTTTAGGGCCCTATGTTGGAGAATCAAATGGAAAAGAACATGGAAAATGAAATGGAAACTAGAGTTATATAGGGATTTCTAGGGAGAAATAAGGGGCTCTAGGGATCCAAGTATACAAGTAATACCTACGTTGGGCCTTACAACCTATAGGCATTACTTGCATTGGGCTATTAGGATCCCCAGGGAAGGACATGAGGTTGCAAACGTAGGGATAATTAAGGGCTTTAGAGATCCAAGCTGTAGCGCCCGAAGCTGCAGCTCATCGTAGGGCCAGGCCAAAGCCCATCACCCAGTGACTATCATAGGGGAGAGTATAGGGATCATTATTGGGTATTCTGTAGGGACCTTTATAGGAATAAATTATGGGGATGCGCTCTGTCCAGATTACCTACTTTTGACTACTTGGAGTTCTACGGTACTCGTGCAGTTCACCAAACTATTCCACAAACCTCACACTCCATGCAGTCCACGGCGCCCAGAGCGCTTTTAATGAAGGAAGGTGTGATCGGGATTGCTTCCGGGAATTATGCAGTGACCACTATAAGGGACCGCGTAGGGACCGTTATTGGGGATCGTTTATTTACTTATAGGGATAGAGATGTTGTTGGGCAGAGTATAGTGTGGCGATTGTTGGGGTTTTATAGCACGACTACAGTTCATTGCATAGGCCCTATATAGTGGCTGAAAGCCTCTGACAATAGTACCAACCCCGAACCCTGAACCCTAAATCCTAAGCTCTAAACCGCAACCATTACAGGGGACTGCTCAGAGGTTCCTACAAAGATCTACTCCGTACCCAGGCGTGGCGGCCATGCGCCGGCTCCAAGCAGCACTGGTTTTCTTGGTTGCAAGATTCCTGGGATTTCAATAGAGTTATAATCCCCCTTAAGTAGATAGAATATTGGGTATATGGGGATCTTATTATAAAATACCCAAAGCCATATTCTATCTTCTTAAGGGGGACTATAGGGCTTAGGGTTTAGAGTTTAGGTGGCAAGATCCTAAGTTTTCTCGTTTCGGGTCTCGGGTTTAGAGTTTAGGTTTTAGGGTTTAGGGTTTAGGGTTGAGGATTTCCGTTTGAGGGTTTAAGTCTTTTGGGGTTTAGGGTTTCAGGGTCTAGGACTTAGAGTTAGAGTTCACGCCTAGTTTGGGAGAGTGCAGATGTGCTACGAGGCGCTGCTGCTTATGTAAAGCCCAGTGCCACCACAGTCAGGAAACTATCATTAGGGCACAAATTCGCATACGGGTCTTCTGGTTGTGAGGTCAAAATCAGGTGTATGGTTGAGGGTTTGGGGTTACCTGTTGAAGGATAATTCTGGGGCTCCAAATCTAGAAATGCTATCTACATTGGGCCCAAAAGTTTGAAGATACCACCTACATTAGGTGATTTGAAGCCCTAGGGTAAGACATGTTGTGTCAAACTGATCACCGGCATGCCTCGCATTGCCTGATCTCTTAGACTCTCGAATCAAGATGGTTCCGATTGATGGCTGCGGTTTACAGTTTGAGGGTGTCTCGGATTTGTTTGATCGTGCTTTGTGGTTTATTACGCGGATAGCACGACAAAAACTAAGCTTCTACGTTCGCGTTCGCGGGGAACACTTCAATCTTGAGAGTGTATGCTCAGGCATTGAGGCTATCACCTAGCATTGCAAGGACAAAACAAGTTGCGTCTTTAAAGTTTCAGCAGGTTGCTGGGCCTGAAATTAATCCCTTCCTCTAGCAATAACACTTCCCCCCCCCACACAACCCTAAAAATAGCACCTCCAAAGAGCATGACACTAGTATACAATCGGGGGAATTTCTGTTAATGATTAGGGGTGGTGTGGTGATGCAACTTCCCCTTCTTAATCTAACGCAGTCTAACGCAGTGGCAGGGCCATTGTGGGACATCTACTATCACGTCTTCTTTCCTGTCGAACGCACACTCGACCGCACACGCGCTCAGCTCCAAAACTTGAAGCCCGTCAAGTAGGTTGCTGCTAAGGAATGGCAATCAAGTTACATACGCATATATATATATATGTATATATATATATATCTGCATAGGCGAGTAATATCTTTCCTCGTAAGGTAGCTTAGTTCAAGTTTACGTCGTAGCAGGGTAAAGTCAAGTCACAACGCTTGGAAAGGTGTAACGTGATTCTTCGGAGCTTGAGCATCAATATCCAAACATGCTTTCCAGCCCCTAAACCCCAAACCCCGAACCCCTAAACTCTAGAGCCCTAAACCCAAAACCCTAAACCCAATTTGCAATTCTGGTCTGGCATCCTGAGCCCAGAACTGCAACTTGTTCTTGCCACTGCATTCATTGCTATATTTTGCACGGGATGGCTGGACACTGGCTTAGACTTAGACCTACCGCGCGTTTTAGGGCTGAGGGCTTAGTAATTGTGACTACATGTGCCCATATGCCTGAATGGAAGCTGATCTTCCCAACAGCTTCCACATTTGGGTTTGATTTAAGGTGGAGGAACCGGCTTCATCGTCCCTTGCCAAGACTGTCAGCTGTCCGGGGTGTCGGGGAAAGAATATGGATATTGATATTTCAGAAATGTGCGCTATATAACCCTTCACCCAGTACCCCCCTTATCCTGGGTTGCTGTGAAGGAACTTAAATTAAGTTACTATATTGGGGAAACCCTATTATTTACTATATATACCCATTATGGTAACTTAATTTAAGTTCCTTAACAGCAAACCCGTATCAGGCACATGTAGGAGTTTGCAAGGCTTCGCCTAGCGTGTTCTTTTTTGGGCGTCTGCTGGGGAGATACATCGCATTGCCTGTTCGATTTCCATGATTAAAGGACTTTACTGGGAACCCCAAACAGGAAACCCCAAGAATATAGTACTTAGGAATATAATAGAATATGAGGACCCTGGTAGGTATATTCCTATTATATTCCTACTATATTCTTGGGGTTCCCTGTTTGGGGTTCCCAGTAAAGTCCCTTTAATGATATTCTGCACGTGGATTTTTACAATCTCCCCCGAGGTGGTCCAATAAGGGCACCCTCGGGCAAGATGCAGGGTGTCGTGGGGAGTTGGAAATGCGTTGCCGGGCTTGTTTTTTTTTTTCTAGGTTTGGGGGCTTTCAGGAATCGTAGATTTGGGTGTGTGTGTGGCTGATTTCCTGAGCAAGTGCTAGACAGACTTGCAGCTCATGTTTGAAAGCTTGGATTTATAGCCATGACTGGCTTGAACGTCACAGGGGTTCCAAGGTCCATTCTTGTTAAGATGTTTCAAAGCAACCGGAATTGTCAACTGAATCTGCGAAAGGTACAGGGTCCTCGAGATTGGCACATTTTGAGGGTCAAGCGCCAAGTAGCCAGCCTCCAAGTGCTCCTGGATACATACCCCAGGGCGCCCAATTCCCCAAACCCTAAGCCCTAAACCTCAACCCCAAACCACAAACCCTGAACCCTTCAACCCTAAACCCCAATAGCCCAAAGCAGGTGCAACGTTCGTTTAGGGTTTAGGGTTTCACCCTGCTTCTGTAGTGATAGCACTGCAAACGCGAAACCTTAGACCCCAAACCCTGGGTGCCTGGTTGTGACCAGTGTGAACTGTCCTACTTGGGCGGTGTCATTTCTGGTTGTGCACATGCCCTGCCTTGGGCCCATACCCTCAGCCCTAAAAAGATTGGGTTGTTGTTAAGGAACTTAAGTTAAGTTACTATATTGGGGAAACCCTATTATTTACTATATATACCCATGATGGTAACTTAATTTAGGTTCCTTAACAGCAACCCAGAAGAGGTTTCGTACGTATCTCCATGTATTTGTGATCGCTATTACCATTTTTACACTTACCCTGTACTGGTAGGACTTGGAAGAAACACGCCCCCTGTTCATGCCAACGTACTGAGGCAGGCTAGTGTCACAGCGTTGCTGTGGTTGCTGGAGGACTTGGTGTTGCGACTGGGTTTCGAGTTGATTAAGGGTGCACTGTAGGGTGCAGGTGTGTATAGGTGCAAGCTTAGGGTGCCCAAAGGGTCCAAGTACCCAATAATCATATTACTTACCCAAAACCTGTACTAGAATTACTATTACCCCAAACCCAAGTGCCTAATTATTGCGGACTTGGACCCTTAGGGGTGTACGAGTCTCCAAAGCACTCATCGAACCACTAGGTACAGACCGCATTAGAGGCATGAGGCTGCTTGATTCCAGATAGGACTTAAAGCCAACGGGTCCATGTACGGACATAGTATAGGGTTTAAGTTTTAGCCTTTAGGTTTTAGGGGTCAGGGTTTAGGGTATAGGTATAGGGTTTAAGGTTTAGGGTTCAGGGTAGGTATATCGGCTGTTTTCAGGGCTTAGGCATATACTGTGAAGCTACATGGACCCTTGGGGAAATTAGGCACGAAGACCATGCGTCGTTCCTTTCAGCCTCACCTACTTTTGTAGCTGCTTCAAGTGAGAGGAGAGTTTGGGTTTCGGGTTTAGGGGTTTAGGGTAAACCCTAAACGCAGGGTATTTAATTCGTTGCGGCGTTGTCTAACTTAGCCATCCCTTGAAGGGTCTCCGGAAAGAGCATCCTAGTTGGGCTGTGTTAACAGACACCGACTTCAGAAGTCAAGAAGATAGGGGCACGCATCGGGCAGGGAAGGAACCC
The DNA here is from genome assembly GCA_905231905.1 of Symbiodinium pilosum. NCBI lineage: Eukaryota > Dinophyceae > Suessiales > Symbiodiniaceae > Symbiodinium > Symbiodinium pilosum. The sequence goes on along the minus strand of CAJNIZ010002817.1, from coordinate 8,944 downwards.
TAAACCCTAAACCCTGAACCCTAAACCCTAACAAATATGCGAGGAAGCATGCTGGAAGCATGGAGCCATAGAAAAAAAAAGCTCCGCGAAACATGTACTTACTTCAGTAAGCCACTAACGAAACCTATATGAGCCATAGTCTAAACACCTTAAAGGGGGATTATATAGGGTATTATATAGGGGACTACTATAGGGGTTATTAAGGGCGATACTAGGAGTTTAGACTATAGCTCATACAACCTCTAGAATCTCTGTGATTTCAATTTTCTTTTCCATTCTCCCCTAAATTTGAACAAATTCGTTGATGCACGCTGCATTTTAGCAGCTAAATTCGAAGGGAATGTTCAACCTCTTAGTCTTTTCAGCGCGTCCTCGTCCGATAGCTCGTACTGACAGGCTGCCGGGCAAGCATGTTCTGTTCTTGGGGGATGCTGGGGTATAACCTGGGGGTTTAGCTCAACAGCCAGCTATACGTGCTATGGTCTAAACTTAGTCTAAACTCCAACGCTATAAACCCGAAACCCCTGAACCCTAAACCCTAAACCCTAAATCCTCCACCCACGTTGCTTCGGAGGAGGTCGACGGCGCCGTCGAAGCTTTCCACGCTGCGGCGACGAGTCACGACGATGTGGATGACGCAGGCCTGGCCGTTCGCCAAGGGGTCTGTGTATGGATACAGTACAGGGTTCTGGGTTCCGGGTTTTGGGTGTAGGATTTAGGGTTTAGGGTCCAGGGTTTAGGGTTTAGGGCAGTATATACTTAGGATCCATATGGGCTCCCACATACCTACTTTAGGGCCCAAGTTTATACTATATACCGACCTGGACCCTTTGGGTTCAAGGGCCTAGGGGGTCGAATGCCTCATGAGTAATGGCTACGCCTTAAACCATATGAAAGATTCGGTGCCATTTCGGGTATACCTTGAACAAAGTCATTAAAGATCCTAGTATTTTGTCCGGCATATTCCTGGCTTCAGGCGTTTCGAGCACTTTGGGGAGCCTCGACCGGTTCAGTGAGCTTTTGGAGCAAGATCTTGATGTGTAACCATTGTTTCTTCTTGAGACCAGCGTTTAAACTCCAAGCCTTGAAGAGTTATATCCAGAGCAATTGCCTGTTGAACAGTTATAAACATCCATGCGCATAGGCTCTTAGTTCTACCTTAGCCCTAAGCCCTAAGTCGCAAGTCAACTTGCTGCAAACACCAGCTTGTTGAGGAAAGTAGGCCCAAGCTTTGGCCCGTTGCATGGGTCATAGCGTAACCATGCCCGAGGAACAGAGGGCATGCAGGCTAGAGACAGGCATGTTTACGTTTTTTGTGGATGTAGGGTCGTTGGGTTTAGGGCTTGAGCGGTTCGAACAAATGGGGAAACCTGGGGAACTACGCAAGTCGAATCCTGAACTTGACATCATGAGGTCACAAAGGCTAGAGCCCTAGCATCCCCACAGCGGTTAAGATGGGTTTCAACCCGGAATTGCGTGCTTCCAAGCCTAAGCTGCGAAACACAGGGCCCGACAGCAGTGGTTTCAGCTGTAAGACGTAGGATTCTTCGCTCGAAGTTTAGGGCTTTAGGCTTTATGTCAAAGATTTGGGGCTTAAGGTTGACAGCTTAGGGCTTAGTGCTACTTAGGATCCACGGCATAGGGTTAGGGCTCAGGGCATAGGGTTCGGGGCTAAAAAATTGGGATTTGGTTGAGGGCTTAGGTCTTAGGTTTCAGAGCTTAGTGTCTAGGGGGCTGGGGCTCCGTGCTTAATGTGTAGGGCGTGCGGTACGGTGGGTTAGGGATGGCTAGAGCTTCGGAGTTTGAGAAAACACGGGAATTAGGGCCTAATGTTAGTAGCTTTGGGGCTCCAAGCTGTATGACTGGGGACGTACTTGGGGAACCCCACGCTCAAGCCAAACCTATTCTCCACCTTCAGCGCTTTTGTAAAGTGCAAGCAGCATTTTTTTCCGCTTCATGTTTTTGGTTCAAGGCTTAGGGGGTCTGGCTTAAGCCGATCTGCATGGACTGTTCTGGAAGTCCTATTCAGAAAACTATAGCACTTGAAGTATACGCTTTAATTTGGGGACACCTTGGTACAGTTGCGTGAAGTATCCAGAGGTGATTATGCACGTGCCAAGCATTATTCCGATTTGTGCTCGCAACTTACGATCTTTTCTAGCAAGAGGCGTTTAGTTACCCCAAACCTTGAAGAACCTATTGTAGTCGGAAGAGGAATCTCTTTACGTAAATAAGGCTTTGTTGCGTCAAAGGAACATATGGGGTTTCCGTCAATAGGGTGCATCGATAAAGATTCAAATGTATCATATATTGGTATAGGAACTCCCAAATTGAAATCCTAACATTTAGGAAATCCCCTCAAAGACCACAATCTTCAACTTGAGCATTTGGTGCCTAAATCTTGCCTATTGCCCCCACGTTATATGGCAGCCAATGATCGTGTTGCAACAGCGTTCTAACTCATAATAAGTGTTTTATATCCTTTCTTTATGGCGCGGAGGCAGCATTCAACCTATGCATAAAAATGGAGGCGAGGCCTCTGCCCTCAGAAGCCTTCAAGCCTAATTCCGAAACCGCACGCCCAGGCCACAAACACGCATTCCCCAAGCAACCCCTTCGCAACCTGCTGCTGCTGCTGTTGCCTGCCTCAACTCCTCAAACCCCATCCAGGAGGAATCAAAAACGTGAACATTCAGACACGGTTCAGGGTTTACAAATGTGTGAGCTCCAGAATCCGTATCATGCCTACGTACAACGCCCAGCTCAACTATACGTTAGGTCTCAGATCTCAAGCCTTTCTATACCAGATGTCGTACCCGGACTCTGCATGAGCGAACTCTACCCTGTTACGCATACGTTTTTTACAAGGTAGTGGTTGGCGAATGAAGGCTCAGGGCATGAGGTGTACTGTAGGGCATTCGGGCGCAGAATGATCCTTAATGAAAATGTTCATCGCTAATTCCTTCAGCCCCAAACCCTAAACCCTAGGCCAATCCCAACCCGACACCTTAGACCCCAGACCTTGACGTCTCAACTCCAATCCATAAACCCGAAGCCCTGTTCAGGGTACCTCAAGGACTTAAATAACCCCCAATATTCTGGTCCTAGATTCATTGTCGTATACTTATTGTGTAGGGTGTGTGAAGCAGACCTGAAAATGACAATGGTGATACTTCGAGACAATCTTTGTAAACCGCCAGAAGCCAATTTTTCCATTTTATGTTCGACTTTCTTTTCTAGTTGAGTCTCCCCATTTTGGCCCTTATTTCAGAGGTTTGAAAGCCAACCCCCCCCCCCCCCAAGACCAAATCTGCACAGCGCCGGGCTACCGGCGGCTTGCCGGCTCCAATTATGGCGCTGTGGCACTACGCCGAGCGCAGCTGCTAAGCACTGTTTAGGGGTTGGTGATTTGAGTTTGGGATTGTTTTAGTGTTTACGGCTTAGGGATTGAGGTTTAGGGATCAGAGTTCGGGGTGCGCGGATGTGGGGTTTAGGGATGTACTCTTTGGTCTTGCGGAAGTTGTGATACATGATATGGAACATTCTCAATGTCATGCTGGTAGCACGGCACCTACAATTTACCTGGTATTGATGTGTGTGTGTGTGTGTGTGTTCTTGGCACTGTCCACAGAAAATGCCACGTCATGCATGAGCGATCGTATGGCTTTGCAAAATTCCATTTCGGATGATACAATGTTGAAGTTAATGATGCCACCCATTTTAGAATCTCTCGTGTTTTCGTTTTGATCGGTTATATACTGTAATCATGTGACTGGAAGACCCCAAGCACGTAATTCTGCAACCCATTCAAGACCTCTTTAGACCCAAGCCCGGAAGACCAAATTCAACCAGCCAAGACAGCGAGCGCTGGAAGCACAAAGCACAGAACTCCGGGAGGCGCCCCCGAAGGATTGTAAACTGATTCCCTTGTTTTCGAAATAGGTGAGGAGGGCTGCCTAGCACATGCCATGGCGGGCTGCAGTTCTGGTTAAAGCTTTCAGCCTTCATGCCCTAGTTGGGATGCCGAAATCTTGCGCTTTGTTTTGTAAAGCATGGCGTCATCCTTGTACAAGGTCCAACATACTGTGATTCGTGAATCAGACCAGGTTCGGTTTCCAGGCACAGCTCCACAGACCAAGCACTGCGGACAAGAAAGACAGAAGATGGAAGAGTGGGCATCCTTCGAGCTCCAAAACCAGCTCAATGTTGCAACATGCCGGCAGACGAAGCAGCAGGCAAAACATGAAACAGTACGGATTGTGAAGGAGAATGGCAGCGGACGCTTTACCATGTTAGGGCCCGAAACTTCCAACCTTCAATCCTAAAAGGTTGAACAACCCCAACATTACTTTACTTTCCCTATGTTGTGGGTTGTTCTACGTTGACATGTTTGAAGGTGACCCTGGTATTGTGGCCTTCAGCCCCTTGACCCTGAACTCCCAAATTTCTGAACCCATATTGGGTTGCTGTTTTGGAACTTAAATTTGGTTACCATAATGTGTGTGTGTAATTAGATGATGCAATTAGTATGTTTCCCCCAAGACAGTAGCTTAAACTAAGTTCCTGAACAACAACCTAGCTTAATATTCCAACCCGCAAATCCAGCCCTTCTGGGCAGGCTGTGGATGCCGAAGTTCACGGCGGATTTATGGAGGCTGCGGTGTATAGCTAGGTCATGCCCTTTGGTTTGCCGCATGGGGTTGGTCCCAAGAACTTCAACATTACACAACCGGCTTCTCTGTTTCGGGGAGGTTCAAGAACACCTTTCAAGTCAACACATGCTGGAACTGTTGGGTTGAGGCAGATATAGAGGGTAGATGAAGGACTAACTGTTGCGGCTGTAAGGGCCTTGATGTAGTTCGGACAATTTGCTTTGCCATATCCAAAGAGTCGATGGTCACCGTGACAGTGCCACTAAACCCTAAAGCGGGATCATACATGGGGTTAAAGTTGGGATAATGGAAAAGAAAATGGAAACTACTGTAGTATATAGGGTATATATAGGGTATATATGGGTCATATTGGGATAGCAAGCTCAGTTGATCCAGGCTATCCCATCTTCGGGCAGATGCCTCGAACCGCAATCTGAAGTCCCATGTTTTAAGCTCAGCAGCAGCATTCCCTAGATGCCTATACTTAGCAGCTGGGTAGGTGCACTTTACGCTTTTGGGGTTCTTATTTTAGGGGCCAGGGGACTCAGCAACTAGGTATATGACACGTTGTTGTATATTGTAACAAGGCCAGGGTCCCATATTTGGACAACCCCCCATATGCGTTCCAAAATGCCTTGCTATCTGATCACGGTACGCCTGGACCCATAAGCCCAGAGGTCTAATCCTTAAACCCTTTTGCCTTCAACTTAGCTGGCTTATGTATTCCTAAGGCCCTATGACGAAGCACCACCGTAGTACTGTACCTGGTTTCTGTTAGGCAAAAACTTTCATACACTCCAAAGGCCCGAAGTATATAACTATCATATAGTCCCTCCAACCTGTATAATGGTTACTATAGTATAAGACTCCCGAGGTATACGGTCATTGTATGATGGACCCTTAGGGACATGGTTGTAAATTTGAAGAGGAGCTGTATTCCGAACTTTCTTCGGGGAATTCTGCCAAGGATTTAATCAAGAGTATACAGGGGTTCTGCATAGAGATTATACAGGGGCTACGTCGGGATTGCGTAGGGATTTTACAAGCGGTACGTAGGAATTATGTGAAAGGCACTTGGGGAATGCGTCAAGAATTTGTCGGGAACATATAGGACAAAGTTGTCTAAAGCTTATAGTTCCCCTTAAGTACATGCAATATGGCTTCGGGTATACTATAATAAGATCCCCAGACCCCATATTCTACCTACTGAAGGGGGACTATAAATCCTAAGCTCTAAACCCTAAATGGTAGTTTCCATTTTCTTTTCCATTATCCCTATATATATATATATTCTATCTACTTAAGGGGGACTATAGCTTTAACCCTCACTTTTTTTCCAGGAGCTGCTGCAAGAGGAGAGCTCCAAAGATGTGCTGTCTATCCTTACTGACGCCCGGCGGCTACGGTTTAGGCCTTATTAAGAGGGTTTAGGGTTTGGTTCGGATGGACATCCGGGTTTCAGGCTGTTGCTTTTCTGTGCCAGGGCTTAGGGTGCACCTGACATCCTGTAAAGAACCACCCAAGAAGCAAGGACCCTCGGGGTCCAGGTAGGGTTTATAGGTTGGGGCGCTTGAAGCCCTTGGCTTCTCCAAGCTGTTAAGAAATTTAGTTGCCATAATGGGTGTACATAGTGAATGATGGTGTTCCTCTATATAGTAACTTAGATTAAGTTCCTTAAGAGCAAGCCAGCACAGCCTGTTTCATGAAATTGAGGGTGTCGGGTTTAGGGTGCACGGCATGAGAATTGAGAACGCGGGGTGGAAAGGTCGTTTGAGACTCACTTCCGGAAAGCTTGCCAGGCTCAGGGTCAGAATTTTTAGAAATCCGAATTTGTATGTAGACTTTAGCCTTTGCATAGTCGTAAAAGTATATATGAAGAGATAATCGATGATTACAGAGATGCTGTTCAGGAGTTAGATCACACTCCAGAACACCTTCAAGTCAGGCGCCCCGACTGGGTGTAGAAGCCTCAAGTATACCGTACCATTGTGCGCAAGGCTTATGCATATAGGACAATGTAGACCCATGATTAATAACCCTCCTCCTTTTACGGGCCTTAGTATTCGGCTCCCTATTATAATCCCTACCAAGGGGAGTGGGTTTATTAATCAGGGGTCTACACCCTAAACCCTGGACCCTAAACCCTAAACCCATTATAGTAGTTTCCGTTTTATTTTCCATTATCCCAATATATTATCCCAATAGAATCCATATTAAGGGGAGGAGGATTTTGTCGATCAATCAAAGGGCCTCCTCAGTGCTTCGACTGGTCCAGCTAATCGCGTTATGATCGCGGGCTTGTTTCTTGTCTGAATCGATCCCTAAACTAAAGGGACTTTACTGGGAACCCCAAACAGGAAACCCCAAGAATGTAGTAGGAATATAATAGAATATAAGGACCCTGGTAGGTATATTCCTACTATATTCCTACCATATTCTTGGGGTTCCCTGTTGGGGGTTCCCAGTAAAGTCCCTTTATAAACAATAGGGGGTACTACAAGGCCAAAAGGAGATAAGGTTTGGGGAGTAGGGGATTGTTCAGGGTTAGGGTTTAGGGTTTTAGGGTTTAGCGTTTTAGGGTTTAGGGTGTAGGGTTTAGGGTTTAGGGTTTAGGGGGGTGGTTGTGGGTTATTTGGTCACCCTTGCAACCCCAAAGAGGTACCTCACAGACCTACCCAAAACACCTTCCTGAGGTGTATGCAGATATCCTTGTATTTGGGGTAGATTCGAAAATATTGGTCAATCTCGATTACCATCTAACCCTCATATCATCCTGAGGCATCGAACAATTCTCTTGAAGGGCTTCTAGAGTCCCTAAACCCTAAACCCCGAACCCTGAACCTGGACCTTGAACAATACAGTAGCGTCCATGTTCTTTTAAATTCCCTACTGACAACCACCCTATATCTCACTAAGAGTCTCACTACCCGCTTACTAAACCCTAAACCCTACACCCTAAATTGATTAAGTGTAAGCCCTCAAATAAATCATCCTAAACCCTAAACCTTGCACCCTACTGAACCCTGCACCTGAAACCCTAAACCTTACACTGCACACCTAAACCCTACCTGCACCCCAAAAGCATGTAAAATAATGGCCTTTATAGCTATTATTATGGGTTTAGGGCTATTATTTCACATACTTCTGGGGTTTAAACCCTAAACCCTAAACCCTAACCTAAAGGCCAGCTGTGCTACGACTCGGGCCGTGTCTGCCGAGCTCCAGCGTCAGCAAGCAGCACAAATCAAGGTCCGACTGCCGAGCTTCGGGCTTTCTCATAGGGTTCAGGGTTCAGGGTTTAGGGTTTAGGGGGAGTATATATGGGGGTTATATAGGGACTAATATAGGGATGAATTTATACAGGGAATTATGTATTGGTTAGGGCTTAGGGCTTAGGGTTTAGGGGTTTAGGGGTTTAGGGTTTAGGGTTGAGGGCTTCGGGGTCTAAGCTCCTCAAAGGGGGTTATCTAATTAGGGGATTACATTCAGGAGAATTATAGGGTTGATTGAGGGGGATACTAGGAGTTCAGAATATGGCTCATATAGGCATTGATTGTAGGATAACATCCCGAGGTTGGGTGGACGCTGGGGATTATATAGGGGCTATGGAATCTTGGGAGTTGTGGGGTGTATTATAGGGACTAGATGGGGTTGAGCCCGCCATGCTTAGGAAGAAGTACCACCTAGGGGCCCTAAACTACTATAATTCCTAGGACTTTAGGGACCTGGCGCAAGATTTCCTCCATCAACAGTTACATTGCAAAAACAAAATTGCCAAACAAAAACTCCTCTCAGGATGGAAAACAGGTGACGGCTTGCTTTGGCTGAGGAAATTCAGCAACCTTGGGGTACAGGAAAGAAGGTGACCGACCCTACCTGGACCCCAAAAGTATGTAAAATAATGGCCTTTATGGCTATTATTATGGGTTTAGGGCGATTATTTCACATACTTTTGGGGTCCAGGTAAACCCTAAAGGGAGGAATCTGCGAAGATGCACATCCCGGCCTCGAGCAAAAGCACTCGGAGGATGAACTTCAGGAGTCACAGACCCCAGGGTTGAGGGTTTAGGGTTTAGGGTTTAGGTTAAGGGTTAAGGGTTTAGGTTAAGGGTNNGGTTTAGGGTTTAGGGCAAAGCAATATGCCTCATTTCCGTTGTGTCAATTGCCTATGCCCACCCCCTTTTGTTTAAGAGTCATTGCTGTTGACACTCCCCTTTTTCCTCTTTTGCGATTGCCCCATGAGAAGCAGTACTTGAACCCTAGACCTGTAAAACCTATACCCTAAACCCTGA